>MU847674.1:0-47078 GCA_032690845.1 Eleusine coracana subsp. coracana
TCGAGCGAACCCTTCGTAGTTTGGGCTGCAACGAGCCCCTTAGCGATTTTTGCTAAGTTTTTTGAAAAACGCCACCCTCCCCCTCGAGGTGCTAGGGGCGAGGTGTTTTCGAGTGAAACCTTCGTCGGGTTTGGGATGCAACTAGCCCCTTAGCGATTTTTCTATGTTTTTTGAAAAATGCCACCCTCCCCCTCGAGGTGCTAGGGAGGAGGTGTTTTCGAGCGAACCCTTCATTGGGTTTGGGCTATAACGAGCCCCTTAGTGATTTTTCTATGTTTTTTGAAAAATGCCACCCTCCCCCTCGAAGTGCTAGGGGCAGGGTGTTTTCAAGCGAGCCCTTCATTGGGTTTGAGCTGCAACGAGGCAGTTAGCGATTTTTGCTAAGTTTTTTAAAAAATGCCACCATCCCCCTCGAGGTGCTAGGGGTGAGGTGTTGTCGAGCGAACCCTTCGTCGTGTTTGGGCTGCAACAAGCCCCTTAGCCATTTTTGCTAAGTTTTTGAAAAACACCACCCTCCCCCTTGAGGTTCTAGGGGTGAGGTATTTTCGTGCGAACCCTTCGTCGGGTTTGGGCAGCAACGAGTCCCTTAGAAATTTTTGCTAAGTTTTTTGAAAAATGCCACCCTCCCTCTTGAGGTGCTAGGGAGGAGGTGTTTTTGAGCGAACCCTTTGTCGGGTTTGGGCTGCAACAAGCCCCTTAGCAATTTTTGCTAAATTTTTGAAAATGCCACCATCCCCATCGAGGTTCTAGGGGCGATGTGTTTTCGAGCAAACCCTTCATCGGGTTTGGGCTTCAATGAGCCCCTTAGCGATTTTTGCTATGTTTTTTGAAAAACGCCACCCACCCCCTCGAGGTGCTAGGGGCGAGGTGTTTTTGAGCGGACCCTTCTTTGGGTTCGGGCTGCAACAAGCCCCTTAGCCATTTTTGCTAAGTTTTTTGAAAAACGGCACCCTCCCCCTCGAGGTGCTTGGGACGAGGTGTTTTTGAGCGAACCCTTCATCGGGTTTGGGCAGCAACGAGTCCCTTAGCAATTTTTGCTAAGTTTTTTTAAAAATGCCACCCTCCCTCTCGTGGTACTAGGGGCGAGATGTTTTTGAGCGAGACCTTCATCGGGTTTGGGATGCAACTAGACCCTTAGCAATTTTTGCTATGTTTTTTGAAAAACGCTACCATCCTCCTCGAGGTGCTAGGGAGGAGGTGTTTTTAAGCGAACCCTTTGTCGGGTTTGGGATGCAACGAGCCCCTTAGCAATTTTTGCTAAGTTTTTTGAAAAATGCCACCATTCCCCTTGAGGTTCTAGGGGCGAGGTGTTTTCGAGCAAACCCTTCGTCGGGTTTGGGCTTCAATGAGCTCCTTAGCGATTTTTACGAATTTTTTTGAAAAACGCCACCCTCCCCCTCGAGGTGCTAGGGAAGAGGTGTTTTCGAGCGAACCCTTCGTCGGGTTTGGGCAGCAACGAGGACCTTAGTGATTTTTGCTATGTTTTTTGAAAAATGCCACCCTCCCCCTCGAAGTGCTAGGGGCGAGGTGTTTTCGAGCGAACCCTTCGTCGGGTTCGGGCTGCAACAAGCCCCTTAGCAATTTTTGCTAAGTTTTTTGAAAAACGCCACCCTCCCCCTCGAGGTGCTAGGGGTGAGGTGTTTTTGAGCGAACCCTTCATCGGGTTTGGGCAGCAACGAGTCCCTTAGCACTTTTTGCTAAGTTTTTTTAAAAATGCCACCCTCCCTCTCGTGGTGCTAGGGGCGAGATGTTTTCGAGCGAGACCTTCATCGGGTTTGGGCTTCAACGAGCCCCATAGCGATTTTTGCTAAGTTTTTTGAAAAACGCCACCCTCCCCCTCGAGGTGCTAGGGGCGAGGTGTTTTCGAGTGAAACCTTCGTCGGGTTTGGGATGCAACTAGCCCCTTAGCGATTTTTGCTAAGTTTTTTGAAAAATGCCACCCTCCCCCTCGAGGTGCTAGGGAGGAGGTGTTTTCGAGCGAACCCTTCATTGGGTTTGGGCTATAACGAGCCCCTTAGCGATTTTTCTATGATTTTTGAAAAACGCCACCCTCCCCCTCGAAGTGCTTGGGGCGAGGTGTTTTCGAGCTAACCCTTCGTCGGGTTTGGGCTGCAACAAGCCCCTTAGAAATTTTTTCTATGTTTTTTAAAAAACGCCACCCTCCCCCTCGAGGTGCTAGGGGCAGGGTGTTTTCAAGCGAGCCCTTCATTGGGTTTGAGCTGCAACGAGGCAGTTAGCGATTTTTGCTAAGTTTTTTAAAAAATGCCACCATCCCCCTCGAGGTGCTAGGGGTGAGGCGTTGTCGAGCGAACCCTTCGTCGTGTTTGGGCTGCAACAAGCCCCTTAGCCATTTTTGCTAAGTTTTTTGAAAAACGCCACCCTCCCCCTTGAGGTTCTAGGGGCGAGGTATTTTCGTGCGAACCCTTCGTCGGGTTTGGGCAGCAACGAGTCCCTTAGAAATTTTTGCTAAGTTTTTTGAAAAATGCTACCCTCCCTCTTGAGGTGCTAGGGAGGAGGTGTTTTTGAGCGAACCCTTTGTCGGGTTTGGGCTGCAACAAGCCCCTTAGCAATTTTTGCTAAATTTTTGAAAAATGCCACCATCCCCATCGAGGTTCTAGGGGCGATGTGTTTTCGAGCAAACCCTTCATCGGGTTTGGGCTTCAATGAGCCCCTTAGCGATTTTTGCTATGTTTTTTGAAAAACGCCACCCACCCCCTCGAGGTGCTAGGGGCGAGGTGTTTTTGAGCGGACCCTTCTTTGGGTTCGGGCTGCAACAAGCCCCTTAGCCATTTTTGCTAAGTTTTTTGAAAAACGGCACCCTCCCCCTCGAGGTGCTTGGGACGAGGTGTTTTTGAGCGAACCCTTCATCGGGTTTGGGCAGCAACGAGTCCCTTAGCAATTTTTGCTAAGTTTTTTTAAAAATGCCACCCTCCCTCTCGTGGTACTAGGGGCGAGATGTTTTCGAGCGAGACCTTCATCGGGTTTGGGATGCAACTAGACCCTTAGCAATTTTTGCTATGTTTTTTGAAAAACGCTACCATCCTCCTCGAGGTGCTAGGAAGGAGGTGTTTTTAAGCGAACCCTTTGTCGGGTTTGGGATGCAACGAGCCCCTTAGCAATTTTTGCTAAGTTTTTTGAAAAATGCCACCATTCCCCTTGAGGTTCTAGGGGCGAGGTGTTTTCGAGCAAACCCTTCGTCGGGTTTGGGCTTCAATGAGCTCCTTAGCGATTTTTACGAATTTTTTTGAAAAACGCCACCCTCCCCCTCGAGGTGCTAGGGAAGAGGTGTTTTTGAGCGAACCCTTCGTCGGGTTTGGGCAGCAACGAGGACCTTAGTGATTTTTGCTATGTTTTTTGAAAAATGCCACCCTCCCCCTCGAAGTGCTAGGGGCGAGGTGTTTTCGAGCGAACCCTTCGTCGGGTTCGGGCTGCAACAAGCCCCTTAGCAATTTTTGCTAAGTTTTTTGAAAAACGCCACCCTCCCCCTCGAGGTGCTAGGGGTGAGGTGTTTTTGAGCGAACCCTTCATCGGGTTTGGGCAGCAACGAGTCCCTTAGCACTTTTTGCTAAGTTTTTTTAAAAATGCCACCCTCCCTCTCGTGGTGCTAGGGGCGAGATGTTTTCGAGCGAGACCTTCATCGGGTTTGGGCTTCAACGAGCCCCATAGCGATTTTTGCTAAGTTTTTTGAAAAACGCCACCCTCCCCCTCGAGGTGCTAGGGGCGAGGTGTTTTCGAGTGAAACCTTCGTCGGGTTTGGGATGCAACTAGCCCCTTAGCGATTTTTGCTAAGTTTTTTGAAAAATGCCACCCTCCCCCTCGAGGTGCTAGGGAGGAGGTGTTTTCGAGCGAACCCTTCATTGGGTTTGGGCTATAACGAGCCCCTTAGCGATTTTTCTATGTTTTTTGAAAAACGCCACCCTCCCCCTCGAAGTGCTTGGGGCGAGGTGTTTTCGAGCTAACCCTTCGTCGGGTTTGGGCTGCAACAAGCCCCTTAGAAATTTTTTCTATGTTTTTTAAAAAACGCCACCCTCCCCCTCGAGGTGCTAGGGGCAGGGTGTTTTCAAGCGAGCCCTTCATTGGGTTTGAGCTGCAACGAGGCAGTTAGCGATTTTTGCTAAGTTTTTTAAAAAATGCCACCATCCCCCTCGAGGTGCTAGGGGTGAGGCGTTGTCGAGCGAACCCTTCGTCGTGTTCGGGCTGCAACAAGCCCCTTAGCCATTTTTGCTAAGTTTTTTGAAAAACGCCACCCTCCCCCTTGAGGTTCTAGGGGCGAGGTATTTTCGTGCGAACCCTTCGTCGGGTTTGGGCAGCAACGAGTCCCTTAGAAATTTTTGCTAAGTTTTTTGAAAAATGCCACCCTCCCTCTTGAGGTGCTAGGGAGGAGGTGTTTTTGAGCGAACCCTTTGTCGGGTTTGGGCTGCAACAAGCCCCTTAGCAATTTTTGCTAAGTTTTTGAAAAATGCCACCATCCCCATCGAGGTTCTAGGGGCGATGTGTTTTCGAGCAAACCCTTCATCGGGTTTGGGCTTCAATGAGCCCCTTAGCGATTTTTGCTATGTTTTTTGAAAAACGCCACCCACCCCCTCGAGGTGCTAGGGGCGAGGTGTTTTTGAGCGGACCCTTCTTTGGGTTCAGGCTGCAACAAGCCCCTTAGCCATTTTTGCTAAGTTTTTGAAAAACGGCACCCTCCCCCTCGAGGTGCTTGGGACGAGGTGTTTTTGAGCGAACCCTTCATCGGGTTTGGGCAGCAACGAGTCCCTTAGCAATTTTTGCTAAGTTTTTTTAAAAATGCCACCCTCCCTCTCGTGGTACTAGGGGCGAGATGTTTTCGAGCGAGACCTTCATCGAGTTTGGGATGCAACTAGACCCTTAGCAATTTTTGCTATGTTTTTTGAAAAACGCTACCATCCTCCTCGAGGTGCTAGGGAGGAGGTGTTTTTAAGCGAACCCTTTGTCGGGTTTGGGATGCAACGAGCCCCTTAGCAATTTTTGCTAAGTTTTTTGAAAAATGCCACCATTCCCCTTGAGGTTCTAGGGGCGAGGTGTTTTCGAGCAAACCCTTCGTTGGGTTTGGGCTTCAATGAGCTCCTTAGCGATTTTTACGAATTTTTTTCAAAAACGCCACCCTCCCCCTCGAGGTGCTAGGGAAGAGGTGTTTTCGAGCGAACCCTTCGTCGGGTTTGGGCAGCAACGAGGACCTTAGTGATTTTTGCTATGTTTTTTGAAAAATGCCACCCTCCCCCTCGAAGTGCTAGGGGCGAGGTGTTTTCGAGCGAACCCTTCGTCAGGTTCGGGCTGCAACAAGCCCCTTAGCAATTTTTGCTAAGTTTTTTGAAAAACGCCACCCTCCCCCTCGAGGTGCTAGGGGTGAGGTGTTTTTGAGCGAACCCTTCATCGGGTTTGGGCAGCAACGAGTCCCTTAGCACTTTTTGCTAAGTTTTTTTAAAAATGCCACCCTCCCTCTCGTGGTGCTAGGGGCGAGATGTTTTCGAGCGAGACCTTCATCGGGTTTGGGCTTCAACGAGCCCCATAGCGATTTTTGCTAAGTTTTTTGAAAAACGCCACCCACCCCCTCGAGGTGCTAGGGACGAGGTGTTTTCGAGCGAACCCTTCGTCGGGTTTGGGATGCAACTAGCCCCTTAGCGATTTTTGCTAAGTTTTTTGAAAAACTCTACCCACCTCCTCGAGGTGCTAGGGGCAAGGTGTTTTCGAGCGAACCCTTCATTGGGTTTGGGCTACAATTAGCCCCTTAATGATTTTTTCTTAGTTCTTTTAAAAACGCCACCATCCCCCTCGAGGTGCAAGGGGCGAGGTGTTTTCGAGTGAACTCTTCATCAGGTTTGGGCAGCAACGAGCCCCTTAGCAATTTTTGCTAAGTTTTTTTTAAAAACGCCACCCTCCCCCTTGAGGTGCTAGGGGCGAGGTGTTTTCGAGTGAACCCTTCGTCGGGTATGGGATGCAACTAGACCCTTAGCGATTTTTGCTATGTTTTTAGAAAAACGCTACCCTCCTCCTCGAGGTGCTTGGGAGGAGGTGTTTTTGAGCAAACCCTTCATCGGGTTTGGGCTGCAACGTGCCCCTTAGCGATTTTTGCTAAGTTTTTTGAAAAACACCACCCTCCCCCCCGAGGTGCTAGGGACGAGGTGTTTTCGAGCGAACCCTTCATCGGGTTTGGGCAGCAACGAGCCCCTTAGCAAATTTTGCTAAGTTTTTTTAAAAAATGCCACCCTCCCTCTCGAGGTGCTAGGGCGTGGTGTTTTCGTGCGAGCCCTTCATTGAGTTTGGTCTTCATCGATCCCCTGAGCGATTTTTGCTATGTTTTTTGAAAAACGCCACCCTCCCCCTCGAGGTGCTAGGGGCGAGGTGTTTTCGAGTGAAACCTTCATCGGGTTTGGGATGCAACTAGCCCCTTAGCGATTTTTGCTAAGTTTTTTGAAAAACACCACCCTCCCCCCCCGAGGTGCTAGGGACGAGGTGTTTTCGAGCGAACCCTTCATCGGGTTTTGGCAGCAATGAGCCCCTTAGCAAATATTGCTAAGTTTTTTTTAAAAATGCCACCCTCCCTCTCGAGGTGCTAGGAGCGAGGTGTTTTCGAGCGAGCCCTTCGTTGAGTTTGGTCTTCATCGAGCCCCTGAGCGATTTTTGCTAAGTTTTTTGAAAAATGCCACCCTCCCCCTCGAGGTGATAGGGGCGAGGTGTTTTCGAGTGAAACCTTCGTCAGGTTTGGGCTGCAACTAGCCCCTTAGCGATTTTTGCTAAGTTTTTTGAAAAACGCCACCCTCCCCCTCCAGGTGCTAGGGACGAGGTGTTTTCGAGCGAACCCTTCGTCGGGTTTGGGCTGCAACAAGCCCCTTAGAAATTTTTTCTATGTTTTTTATAAAACGCCACCCTCCCCCTCGAGGTGCTAGGGGCAGGGTGTTTTCAAGCGAGCCCTTCATTGGGTTTGAGCTGCAACGAGGCAGTTAGCGATTTTTGCTAAGTTTTTTAAAAAATGCCACCATCCCCCTCGAGGTGCTAGGGGTGAGGTGTTTTCGAGCTAACCCTTCGTTGGGTTTGGGCTGCAACAAGCCCCTTAGCAATTTTTGCTAAGTTTTTTTAAAAATGCCACCCTCCCTCTCGTGGTACTAGGGGCGAGATGTTTTCAAGCGAGACCTTCATCGGGTTTGGGATGCAACTAGCCCCTTAGCAATTTTTGCTATGTTTTTTGAAAAACGCTACCCTCCTCCTCGAGGTGCTAGGGAGGAGGTGTTTTTAAGCGAACCCTTTGTCGGGTTTGGGATGCAACGAGCCCCTTAGAAATTTTTTCTATGTTTTTTAAAAAACGCCACCCTCCCCCTCGAGGTGCTAGGGGCAGGGTGTTTTCAAGCGAGCCCTTCATTGGGTTTGAGCTGCAACGAGGCAGTTAGCGATTTTTGCTAAGTTTTTTAAAAAATGCCACCATCCCCCTCGAGGTGCTAGGGGTGAGGTGTTGTCGAGCGAACCCTTCGTCGTGTTTGGGCTGCAACAAGCCCCTTAGCCATTTTTGCTAAGTTTTTTGAAAAATGCCACCCTCCCCCTTGAGGTTCTAGGGGCAAGGTATTTTCGTGCGAACCCTTCGTCGGGTTTAGGCAGCAACGAGTCCCTTAGAAATTTTTGCTAAGTTTTTTGAAAAATGCCACCCTCCCTCTTGAGGTGCTAGGGAGGAGGTGTTTTTGAGCGAACCCTTTTGTCGGGTTTGGGCTGCAACAAGCCCCTTAGCAATTTTTGCTAAGTTTTTTGAAAAATGCCACCATCCCCATCGAGGTTCTAGGGGCGATGTGTTTTCGAGCAAACCCTTCATCGGGATTGGGCTTCAATGAGCCCCTTAGCGATTTTTGCTATGTTTTTTGAAAAACGCCACCCACCCCCTCGAGGTGCTAGGGGCGAGGTGTTTTTGAGCGGACCCTTCTTTGGGTTCAGGCTGCAACAAGCCCCTTAGCCATTTTTGCTAAGTTTTTTGAAAAACGGTACCCTCCCCCTCGAGGTGCTTGGGACGAGGTATTTTTGAGCGAACCCTTCGTCGGGTTTGGGCTGCAATGAGCCCCTAGGCGATTTTTGCTAAGTTTTTTGAAAAACGCCACCATCCCCCTCGAGGTGCTAGGGGCGAGGTGTTTTTGAGCGAACCCTTCATCGGATTTGGGCTGCAACAAGCCCCTTAGTGATTTTTGCTATGTTTTTGAAAAACGCCACCCTCCCCCTCGAGGTGCTAGGGGCGAGGTGTTTTCGAGCAAACCCTTCATCGGCTTTGGGCTTCAACGAGCCCCTTAGCGATTTTTGCTAAGTTTTTTGAAAAACGCCACCCACCCCCTCGAGGTGCTAGGGGCGAGGTATTTTCAAGCGAACCCTTCATCGGGTTTGGGCTGCAACAAGCCCCTTAGCAATTTTTGCTAAGTTTTTTGAAAAACGCCACCCACCCCCTCGAGGTGCTAGGGGCGAGGTGTTTTTGAGCAAACCCTTCGTCGGGTTTGCGATGCAACTTGCCCCTTAGCGATTTTTGCTAAGTTTTTTGAAAAACGCTACCCTCCTCCTCGAGGTGCTAGGGGCGAGGTGTTTTTGAGCGAATCCTTCATTGGGTTTGGGCCGCAATGAGCCCCTTAATGATTTTTGCTATGTTTTTTTAAAAAAAACACCACCCTCGCCCTCGAGGTACTATGGACGAGGTGTTTTTGAGCGAACCCTTCATCGGGTTTGGGCTGCAATGAGCCCCTAGGTGATTTTTGCTATGTTTTTTGAAAAATGCCACCATCCCCCTCGAGGTGCTAGGGGCGAGGTGTTTTCGAGCGAACCCTTCATCGGATTTGGGCTGCAACAAGCCCCTTAGCGATTTTTGCTATGTTTTTATAAAAATGCCACCCTCCCCCTCGAGGTGCTAGGGGCGAGGTATTTTCGAGCAAACCCTTCGTCGGGTTTGGGCTTCAATGAGCTCCTTAGCGATTTTTACAAAATTTTTTGAAAAACGCCACCCTCCCCCTCGAGGTGCTAGGGAAGAGGTGTTTTCGAGCGAACCCTTCGTCGGGTTTGGGCTATAACGAGCCCCGTAGTGATTTTTGCTATGTTTTTTGAAAAATGCCACCCTCCACCTCGAAGTGCTAGGGGCGAGGTGTTTTCGAGCGAACCATTCGTCGGGTTTGGGCTATAACGAGCCCCTTAGCGATTTTTCTATGTTTTTTGAAAAACGGCACCCTCCCCATCGAAGTGCTTGGGGCGAGGTGTTTTCGAGTGAACTCTTCATCAGGTTTGGGCAGCAACGAGCCCCTTAGCAATTTTTGCTAAGTTTTTTTTTTAAAAATGCCACCCTCCCCCTCGAGGTGCTAGGGGCGAGGTGTTTTCGAGTGAACCCTTCGTCGGGTATGGGATGCAACTAGACCCTTAGCGATTTTTGCTATGTTTTTAGAAAAACGCTACCCTCCTCCTCGAGGTGCTAGGGAGGAGGTGTTTTTGAGCAAACCCTTCGTCGGGTTTGGGCTGCAACGAGCCCCTTAGAAATTTTTTCTATGTTTTTTAAAAAACGCCACCCTCCCCCTCGAGGTGCTAGGGGCAGGGTGTTTTCAAGCGAGCCCTTCATTGGGTTTGAGCTGCAACGAGGCAGTTAGCGATTTTTGCTAAGTTTTTTAAAAAATGCCACCATCCCCCTCGAGGTGCTAGGGGTGAGGTGTTGTCGAGCGAACCCTTCGTCGTGTTTGGGCTGCAACAAGCCCCTTAGCCATTTTTGCTAAGTTTTTTGAAAAATGCCACCCTCCCCCTTGAGGTTCTAGGGGCAAGGTATTTTCGTGCGAACCCTTCGTCGGGTTTAGGCAGCAACGAGTCCCTTAGAAATTTTTGCTAAGTTTTTTGAAAAATGCCACCCTCCCTCTTGAGGTGCTAGGGAGGAGGTGTTTTTGAGCGAACCCTTTTGTCGGGTTTGGGCTGCAACAAGCCCCTTAGCAATTTTTGCTAAGTTTTTTGAAAAATGCCACCATCCCCATCGAGGTTCTAGGGGCGATGTGTTTTCGAGCAAACCCTTCATCGGGTTTGGGCTTCAATGAGCCCCTTAGCGATTTTTGCTATGTTTTTTGAAAAACGCCACCCACCCCCTCGAGGTGCTAGGGGCGAGGTGTTTTTGAGCGGACCCTTCTTTGGGTTCAGGCTGCAACAAGCCCCTTAGCCATTTTTGCTAAGTTTTTTGAAAAACGGTACCCTCCCCCTCGAGGTGCTTGGGACGAGGTATTTTTGAGCGAACCCTTCGTCGGGTTTGGGCTGCAATGAGCCCCTAGGCGATTTTTGCTAAGTTTTTTGAAAAACGCCACCATCCCCCTCGAGGTGCTAGGGGCGAGGTGTTTTTGAGCGAACCCTTCATCGGATTTGGGCTGCAACAAGCCCCTTAGTGATTTTTGCTATGTTTTGGAAAAACGCCACCCTCCCCCTCGAGGTGCTAGGGGCGAGGTGTTTTCGAGCAAACCCTTCATCGGCTTTGGGCTTCAACGAGCCCCTTAGCGATTTTTGCTAAGTTTTTTGAAAAACGCCACCCACCCCCTCGAGGTGCTAGGGGCGAGGTATTTTCAAGCGAACCCTTCATCGGGTTTGGGCTGCAACAAGCCCCTTAGCAATTTTTGCTAAGTTTTTTGAAAAACGCCACCCACCCCCTCGAGGTGCTAGGGGCGAGGTGTTTTTGAGCAAACCCTTCGTCGGGTTTGCGATGCAACTTGCCCCTTAGCGATTTTTGCTAAGTTTTTTGAAAAACGCTACCCTCCTCCTCGAGGTGCTAGGGGCGAGGTGTTTTTGAGCGAATCCTTCATTGGGTTTGGGCCGCAATGAGCCCCTTAATGATTTTTGCTATGTTTTTTTAAAAAAAACACCACCCTCGCCCTCGAGGTGCTAGGGACGAGGTGTTTTTGAGCGAACCCTTCATCGGGTTTGGGCTGCAATGAGCCCCTAGGTGATTTTTGCTATGTTTTTTGAAAAATGCCACCATCCCCCTCGAGGTGCTAGGGGCGAGGTGTTTTCGAGCGAACCCTTCATCGGATTTGGGCTGCAACAAGCCCCTTAGCGATTTTTGCTATGTTTTTATAAAAATGCCACCCTCCCCCTCGAGGTGCTAGGGGTGAGGTGTTTTTGAGCGAACCCTTCATCGGGTTTGGGCAGCAACGAGTCCCTTAGCACTTTTTGCTAAGTTTTTTTAAAAATGCCACCCTCCCTCTCGTGGTGCTAGGGGCGAGGTGTTTTCGAGTGAAACCTTCGTCAGGTTTGGGCTGCAACTAGCCCCTTAGCGATTTTTGCTAAGTTTTTTGAAAAACGCCACCCTCCCCCTCCAGGTGCTAGGGACAAGGTGTTTTCGAGCGAACCCTTCGTCGGGTTTGGGCTGCAACAAGCCCCTTAGAAATTTTTTCTATGTTTTTTATAAAACGCCACCCTCCCCCTCGAGGTGCTAGGGGCAGGGTGTTTTCAAGCGAGCCCTTCATTGGGTTTGAGCTGCAACGAGGCAGTTAGCGATTTTTGCTAAGTTTTTTAAAAAATGCCACCATCCCCCTCGAGGTGCTAGGGGTGAGGTGTTTTCGAGCTAACCCTTCGTTGGGTTTGGGCTGCAACAAGCCCCTTAGCAATTTTTGCTAAGTTTTTTTAAAAATGCCACCCTCCCTCTCGTGGTACTAGGGGCGAGATGTTTTCAAGCGAGACCTTCATCGGGTTTGGGATGCAACTAGCCCCTTAGCAATTTTTGCTATGTTTTTTGAAAAACGCTACCCTCCTCCTCGAGGTGCTAGGGAGGAGGTGTTTTTAAGCGAACCCTTTGTCGGGTTTGGGATGCAACGAGCCCCTTAGCAATTTTTGCTAAGTTTTTTGAAAAATGCCACCATTCCCCTTGCGGTTCTAGGGGCGAGGTATTTTCGAGCAAACCCTTCGTCGGGTTTGGGCTTCAATGAGCTCCTTAGCGATTTTTACAAAATTTTTTGAAAAACGCCACCCTCCCCCTCGAGGTGCTAGGGAAGAGGTGTTTTCGAGCGAACCCTTCGTCGGGTTTGGGCTATAACGAGCCCCGTAGTGATTTTTGCTATGTTTTTTGAAAAATGCCACCCTCCACCTCGAAGTGCTAGGGGCGAGGTGTTTTCGAGCGAACCATTCGTCGGGTTTGGGCTATAACGAGCCCCTTAGCGATTTTTCTATGTTTTTTGAAAAACGGCACCCTCCCCATCGAAGTGCTTGGGGCGAGGTGTTTTCGAGTGAACTCTTCATCAGGTTTGGGCAGCAACGAGCCCCTTAGCAATTTTTGCTAAGTTTTTTTTTTAAAAATGCCACCCTCCCCCTCGAGGTGCTAGGGGCGAGGTGTTTTCGAGTGAACCCTTCGTCGGGTATGGGATGCAACTAGACCCTTAGCGATTTTTGCTATGTTTTTAGAAAAACGCTACCCTCCTCCTCGAGGTGCTAGGGAGGAGGTGTTTTTGAGCAAACCCTTCGTCGGGTTTGGGCTGCAACGAGCCCCTTAGAAATTTTTTCTATGTTTTTTAAAAAACGCCACCCTCCCCCTCGAGGTGCTAGGGGCAGGGTGTTTTCAAGCGAGCCCTTCATTGGGTTTGAGCTGCAACGAGGCAGTTAGCGATTTTTGCTAAGTTTTTTAAAAAATGCCACCATCCCCCTCGAGGTGCTAGGGGTGAGGTGTTGTCGAGCGAACCCTTCGTCGTGTTTGGGCTGCAACAAGCCCCTTAGCCATTTTTGCTAAGTTTTTTGAAAAATGCCACCCTCCCCCTTGAGGTTCTAGGGGCAAGGTATTTTCGTGCGAACCCTTCGTCGGGTTTAGGCAGCAACGAGTCCCTTAGAAATTTTTGCTAAGTTTTTTGAAAAATGCCACCCTCCCTCTTGAGGTGCTAGGGAGGAGGTGTTTTTGAGCGAACCCTTTTGTCGGGTTTGGGCTGCAACAAGCCCCTTAGCAATTTTTGCTAAGTTTTTTGAAAAATGCCACCATCCCCATCGAGGTTCTAGGGGCGATGTGTTTTCGAGCAAACCCTTCATCGGGATTGGGCTTCAATGAGCCCCTTAGCGATTTTTGCTATGTTTTTTGAAAAACGCCACCCACCCCCTCGAGGTGCTAGGGGCGAGGTGTTTTTGAGCGGACCCTTCTTTGGGTTCAGGCTGCAACAAGCCCCTTAGCCATTTTTGCTAAGTTTTTTGAAAAACGGTACCCTCCCCCTCGAGGTGCTTGGGACGAGGTATTTTTGAGCGAACCCTTCGTCGGGTTTGGGCTGCAATGAGCCCCTAGGCGATTTTTGCTAAGTTTTTTGAAAAACGCCACCATCCCCCTCGAGGTGCTAGGGGCGAGGTGTTTTTGAGCGAACCCTTCATCGGATTTGGGCTGCAACAAGCCCCTTAGTGATTTTTGCTATGTTTTGGAAAAACGCCACCCTCCCCCTCGAGGTGCTAGGGGCGAGGTGTTTTCGAGCAAACCCTTCATCGGCTTTGGGCTTCAACGAGCCCCTTAGCGATTTTTGCTAAGTTTTTTGAAAAACGCCACCCACCCCCTCGAGGTGCTAGGGGCGAGGTATTTTCAAGCGAACCCTTCATCGGGTTTGGGCTGCAACAAGCCCCTTAGCAATTTTTGCTAAGTTTTTTGAAAAACGCCACCCACCCCCTCGAGGTGCTAGGGGCGAGGTGTTTTTGAGCAAACCCTTCGTCGGGTTTGCGATGCAACTTGCCCCTTAGCGATTTTTGCTAAGTTTTTTGAAAAACGCTACCCTCCTCCTCGAGGTGCTAGGGGCGAGGTGTTTTTGAGCGAATCCTTCATTGGGTTTGGGCCGCAATGAGCCCCTTAATGATTTTTGCTATGTTTTTTTAAAAAAAACACCACCCTCGCCCTCGAGGTGCTAGGGACGAGGTGTTTTTGAGCGAACCCTTCATCGGGTTTGGGCTGCAATGAGCCCCTAGGTGATTTTTGCTATGTTTTTTGAAAAATGCCACCATCCCCCTCGAGGTGCTAGGGGCGAGGTGTTTTCGAGCGAACCCTTCATCGGATTTGGGCTGCAACAAGCCCCTTAGCGATTTTTGCTATGTTTTTATAAAAATGCCACCCTCCCCCTCGAGGTGCTAGGGGTGAGGTGTTTTTGAGCGAACCCTTCATCGGGTTTGGGCAGCAACGAGTCCCTTAGCACTTTTTGCTAAGTTTTTTTAAAAATGCCACCCTCCCTCTCGTGGTGCTAGGGGCGAGATGTTTTCGAGCGAGACCTTCATCGGGTTTGGGCTTCAACGAGCCCCATAGCGATTTTTGCTAAGTTTTTTGAAAAACGCCACCCACCCCCTCGAGGTGCTAGGGACGAGGTGTTTTCGAGCGAACCCTTCGTCGGGTTTGGGATGCAACTAGCCCCTTAGCGATTTTTGCTAAGTTTTTTGAAAAACTCTACCCACCTCCTCGAGGTGCTAGGGGCAAGGTGTTTTCGAGCGAACCCTTCATTGGGTTTGGGCTACAATTAGCCCCTTAATGATTTTTTCTTAGTTCTTTTAAAAACGCCACCATCCCCCTCGAGGTGCAAGGGGCGAGGTGTTTTCGAGTGAACTCTTCATCAGGTTTGGGCAGCAACGAGCCCCTTAGCAATTTTTGCTAAGTTTTTTTTAAAAACGCCACCCTCCCCCTTGAGGTGCTAGGGGCGAGGTGTTTTCGAGTGAACCCTTCGTCGGGTATGGGATGCAACTAGACCCTTAGCGATTTTTGCTATGTTTTTAGAAAAACGCTACCCTCCTCCTCGAGGTGCTTGGGAGGAGGTGTTTTTGAGCAAACCCTTCATCGGGTTTGGGCTGCAACGTGCCCCTTAGCGATTTTTGCTAAGTTTTTTGAAAAACACCACCCTCCCCCCCGAGGTGCTAGGGACGAGGTGTTTTCGAGCGAACCCTTCATCGGGTTTGGGCAGCAACGAGCCCCTTAGCAAATTTTGCTAAGTTTTTTTTAAAAATGCCACCCTCCCTCTCGAGGTGCTAGGGCGTGGTGTTTTCGTGCGAGCCCTTCATTGAGTTTGGTCTTCATCGAGCCCCTGAGCGATTTTTGCTAAGTTTTTTGAAAAACGCCACCCTCCCCCTCGAGGTGCTAGGGGCGAGGTGTTTTTGAGTGAAACCTTCATCGGGTTTGGGATGCAACTAGCCCCTTAGCGATTTTTGCTAAGTTTTTTGAAAAACACCACCCTCCCCCCCCCCCGAGGTGCTAGGGACGAGGTGTTTTCGAGCGAACCCTTCATCGGGTTTGGGCAGCAATGAGCCCCTTAGCAAATATTGCTAAGTTTTTTTTAAAAATGCCACCCTCCCTCTCGAGGTGCTAGGGGCGAGGTGTTTTCGAGCGAGCCCTTCGTTGAGTTTGGTCTTCATCGAGCCCCTGAGCGATTTTTGCTAAGTTATTTGAAAAATGCCACCCTCCCCCTCGAGGTGATAGGGGCGAGGTGTTTTCGAGTGAAACCTCCGTCGGGTTTGGGCTGCAACTAGCCCCTTAGCGATTTTTGCTATGTTTTTTGAAAAACGCCACCCTCCCCCTCCAGGTGCTAGGGACGAGGTGTTTTCGAGCGAACCCTTCATTGGGTTTGGGCTATAACGAGCCCCTTAGCGATTTTTCTATGTTTTTTGAAAAACGCCACCCTCCCCCTCGACGTGCTTGGGGCGAGGTGTTTGTGCGAACCCTTCATCGGGTTTGGGCTGCAACGAGCCCCTTAGCGATTTTTGCTAAGTTTTTTGAAAAACACCAACCTCCCCCCCGAGGTGCTAGGGACGAGGTGTTTTCGAGCGAACCCTTCATCGGGTTTGGGCAGCAACGAGCCCCTTAGCAAATTTTGCTAAGTTTTTTTTAAAAATGCCACCCTCCCTCTCGAGGTGCTAGGGCGTGGTGTTTTCGTGCGAGCCCTTCATTGAGTTTGGTCTTCATCGAGCCCCTGAGCGATTTTTGCTAAGTTTTTTGAAAAACGCCACCCTCCCCCTCGAGGTGCTAGGGGCGAGGTGTTTTTGAGTGAAACCTTCATCGGGTTTGGGATGCAACTAGCCCCTTAGCGATTTTTGCTAAGTTTTTTGAAAAACACCACCCTCCCCCCCCCGAGGTGCTAGGGACGAGGTGTTTTCGAGCGAACCCTTCATCGGGTTTGGGCAGCAATGAGCCCCTTAGCAAATATTGCTAAGTTTTTTTTAAAAATGCCACCCTCCCTCTCGAGGTGCTAGGGGCGAGGTGTTTTCGAGCGAGCCCTTCGTTGAGTTTGGTCTTCATCGAGCCCCTGAGCGATTTTTGCTAAGTTTTTTGAAAAATGCCACCCTCCCCCTCGAGGTGATAGGGGCGAGGTGTTTTCGAGTGAAACCTCCGTCGGGTTTGGGCTGCAACTAGCCCCTTAGCGATTTTTGCTATGTTTTTTGAAAAACGCCACCCTCCCCCTCCAGGTGCTAGGGACGAGGTGTTTTCGAGCGAACCCTTCATTGGGTTTGGGCTATAACGAGCCCCTTAGCGATTTTTCTATGTTTTTTGAAAAACGCCACCCTCCCCCTCGACGTGCTTGGGGCGAGGTGTTTGTGCGAACCCTTCGTCGGGTTTGGGCTGCAACGAGCCCCTTAGAAATTTTTTCTATGTTTTTTATAAAACGCCACCCTCCCCCTCGAGGTGCTAGGGGCAGGGTGTTTTCAAGCGAGCCCTTCATTGGGTTTGAGCTGCAACGAGGCAGTTAGCGATTTTTGCTAAGTTTTTTAAAAAATGCCACCATCCCCCTCGAGGTGCTAGGGGTGAGGTGTTTTCGAGCTAACCCTTCGTCGGGTTTGGGCTGCAACAAGCCCCTTAGCAATTTTTGCTAAGTTTTTTTAAAAATGCCACCCTCCCTCTCGTGGTACTAGGGGCGAGATGTTTTCAAGCGAGACCTTCATCGGGTTGGGATGCAACTAGCCCCTTAGCAATTTTTGCTATGTTTTTTGAAAAACGCTACCCTCCTCCTCGAGGTGCTAGGGAGGAGGTGTTTTTAAGCGAACCCTTTGTCGGGTTTGGGATGCAACGAGCCCCTTAGCAATTTTTGCTAAGTTTTTTGAAAAATGCCACCATTCCCCTTGAGGTTCTAGGGGCGAGGTATTTTCGAGCAAACCCTTCGTCGGGTTTGGGCTTCAATGAGCTCCTTAGCGATTTTTACAAAATTTTTTGAAAAACGCCACCCTCCCCCTCGAGGTGCTAGGGAAGAGGTGTTTTCGAGCGAACCCTTCGTCGGGTTTGGGCTATAACGAGCCCCTTAGTGATTTTTGCTATGTTTTTTGAAAAATGCCACCCTCCACCTCGAAGTGCTAGGGGCGAGGTGTTTTCGAGCGAACCATTCGTCGGGTTTGGGCTATAACGAGCCCCTTAGCGATTTTTCTATGTTTTTTGAAAAACGGCACCCTCCCCATCGAAGTGCTTGGGGCGAGGTGTTTTCGAGTGAACTCTTCATCAGGTTTGGGCAGCAACGAGCCCCTTAGCAATTTTTGCTAAGTTTTTTTTTTAAAAACGCCACCCTCCCCCTCGAGGTGCTAGGGGCGAGGTGTTTTCGAGTGAACCCTTCGTCGGGTATGGGATGCAACTAGACCCTTAGCGATTTTTGCTATGTTTTTAGAAAAACGCTACCCTCCTCCTCGAGGTGCTAGGGAGGAGGTGTTTTTGAGCAAACCCTTCGTCGGGTTTGGGCTGCAACGAGCCCCTTAGAAATTTTTTCTATGTTTTTTAAAAAACGCCACCCTCCCCCTCGAGGTGCTAGGGGCAGGGTGTTTTCAAGCGAGCCCTTCATTGGGTTTGAGCTGCAACGAGGCAGTTAGCGATTTTTGCTAAGTTTTTTAAAAAATGCCACTATCCCCCTCGAGGTGCTAGGGGTGAGGTGTTGTCGAGCGAACCCTTCGTCGTGTTTGGGCTGCAACAAGCCCCTTAGCCATTTTTGCTAAGTTTTTTGAAAAATGCCACCCTCCCCCTTGAGGTTCTAGGGGCAAGGTATTTTCATGCGAACCCTTCGTCGGGTTTAGGCAGCAACGAGTCCCTTAGAAATTTTTGCTAAGTTTTTTGAAAAATGCCACCCTCCCTCTTGAGGTGCTAGGGAGGAGGTGTTTTTGAGCGAACCCTTTTGTCGGGTTTGGGCTGCAACAAGCCCCTTAGCAATTTTTGCTAAGTTTTTTGAAAAATGCCACCATCCCCATCGAGGTTCTAGGGGCGATGTGTTTTCGAGCAAACCCTTCATCGGGTTTGGGCTTCAATGAGCCCCTTAGCGATTTTTGCTATGTTTTTTGAAAAACGCCACCCACCCCCTCGAGGTGCTAGGGGCGAGGTGTTTTTGAGCGGACCCTTCTTTGGGTTCAGGCTGCAACAAGCCCCTTAGCCATTTTTGCTAAGTTTTTTGAAAAACGGTACCCTCCCCCTCGAGGTGCTAGGGAAGAGGTGTTTTCGAGCGAACCCTTCGTCGGGTTTGGGCTATAACGAGCCCCTTAGTGATTTTTGCTATGTTTTTTGAAAAATGCCACCCTCCACCTCGAAGTGCTAGGGGCGAGGTGTTTTCGAGCGAACCATTCGTCGGGTTTGGGCTATAACGAGCCCCTTAGCGATTTTTCTATGTTTTTTGAAAAACGGCACCCTCCCCATCGAAGTGCTTGGGGCGAGGTGTTTTCGAGTGAACTCTTCATCAGGTTTGGGCAGCAACGAGCCCCTTAGCAATTTTTGCTAAGTTTTTTTTTTAAAAACGCCACCCTCCCCCTCGAGGTGCTAGGGGCGAGGTGTTTTCGAGTGAACCCTTCGTCGGGTATGGGATGCAACTAGACCCTTAGCGATTTTTGCTATGTTTTTAGAAAAACGCTACCCTCCTCCTCGAGGTGCTAGGGAGGAGGTGTTTTTGAGCAAACCCTTCGTCGGGTTTGGGCTGCAACGAGCCCCTTAGAAATTTTTTCTATGTTTTTTAAAAAACGCCACCCTCCCCCTCGAGGTGCTAGGGGCAGGGTGTTTTCAAGCGAGCCCTTCATTGGGTTTGAGCTGCAACGAGGCAGTTAGCGATTTTTGCTAAGTTTTTTAAAAAATGCCACTATCCCCCTCGAGGTGCTAGGGGTGAGGTGTTGTCGAGCGAACCCTTCGTCGTGTTTGGGCTGCAACAAGCCCCTTAGCCATTTTTGCTAAGTTTTTTGAAAAATGCCACCCTCCCCCTTGAGGTTCTAGGGGCAAGGTATTTTCATGCGAACCCTTCGTCGGGTTTAGGCAGCAACGAGTCCCTTAGAAATTTTTGCTAAGTTTTTTGAAAAATGCCACCCTCCCTCTTGAGGTGCTAGGGAGGAGGTGTTTTTGAGCGAACCCTTTTGTCGGGTTTGGGCTGCAACAAGCCCCTTAGCAATTTTTGCTAAGTTTTTTGAAAAATGCCACCATCCCCATCGAGGTTCTAGGGGCGATGTGTTTTCGAGCAAACCCTTCATCGGGTTTGGGCTTCAATGAGCCCCTTAGCGATTTTTGCTATGTTTTTTGAAAAACGCCACCCACCCCCTCGAGGTGCTAGGGGCGAGGTGTTTTTGAGCGGACCCTTCTTTGGGTTCAGGCTGCAACAAGCCCCTTAGCCATTTTTGCTAAGTTTTTTGAAAAACGGTACCCTCCCCCTTGAGGTGCTTGGGATGAGGTGTTTTTGAGCGAACCCTTCGTCGGGTTTGGGCTGCAATGAGCCCCTAGGCGATTTTTGCTAAGTTTTTTGAAAAACGCCACCATCCCCCTCGAGGTGCTAGGGGCGAGGTGTTTTTGAGCGAACCCTTCATCGGATTTGGGCTGCAACAAGCCCCTTAGTGATTTTTGCTATGTTTTTGAAAAACGCCACCCTCCCCCTCGAGGTGCTAGGGGCGAGGTGTTTTCGAGCAAACCCTTCATCGGCTTTGGGCTTCAACGAGCCCCTTAGCGATTTTTGCTAAGTTTTTTGAAAAACGCCACCCACCCCCTCGAGGTGCTAGGGGCGAGGTATTTTCAAGCGAACCCTTCGTCGGGTTTGGGCTGCAACAAGCCCCTTAGCAATTTTTGCTAAGTTTTTTGAAAAACGCCACCCACCCCCTCGAGGTGCTAGGGGCGAGGTGTTTTTGAGCAAACCCTTCGTCGGGTTTGCGATGCAACTTGCCCCTTAGCGATTTTTGCTAAGTTTTTTGAAAAACGCTACCCTCCTCCTCGAGGTGCTAGGGGCGAGGTGTTTTTGAGCGAATCCTTCATTGGGTTTGGGCCGCAATGAGCCCCTTAATGATTTTTGCTATGTTTTTTTAAAAAAAACACCACCCTCGCCCTCGAGGTACTATGGACGAGGTGTTTTTGAGCGAACCCTTCATCGGGTTTGGGCTGCAATGAGCCCCTAGGTGATTTTTGCTATGTTTTTTGAAAAATGCCACCATCCCCCTCGAGGTGCTAGGGGCGAGGTGTTTTCGAGCGAACCCTTCATCGGATTTGGGCTGCAACAAGCCCCTTAGCGATTTTTGCTATGTTTTTATAAAAATGCCACCCTCCCCCTCGAGGTGCTAGGGGCGAGGTGTTTTCGAGCGAACCCTTCATCGGGCTTGGGCAGCAACAAGCCCCGTAGCAATTTTTGCTCAATTTTTGTTAAGTTTTTTGAAACACGCCACCCTCCCTCTCGATGTGCTAGGGGTGAGGTGTTTTCGAGCGAGACCTTCATCGGGTTTGGGCTTCAACGAGCCCCTTAGCGATTTTTGCTAAGTTTTTTGTAAAACGCCACCCACCCCCTCGAGGTGCTAGGGGCGAGGTGTTTTCGAGCGAACCCTTCCAGCGCCTCGCCATCCAAACCAAGAGCACAAACGAACACGCCTCATCCTTCTACACCTCCCCACGCCTCCACTAGACCCAAACCCCGTGCGCATTTGCTAAGTCACGACAAGGTTTAGAACGAGCAACTTCGGCGACCTCCTCTGCCACCGGCCAAAATTGCCCATGCCCAGTGAGTCTCCGCGCCCCATTTTCTTCGCATGCATGCGCGAACCACATGCGCGCTTCTCTGACCCGTTGTTCCTTTGTTTCATTCACCAGAGCCGACGACATTCCACTTTTCCCCGGTCGCCGTCGCTACTTCACCGAAACCCAAGCCGCCTCGTCGGTGAGCTCCTACCTCCGGCCATCCTCGTCCAACTCCGACCTCATGCCGCTCTTCCCCATGCTCCCGTGAAGCTGTAGGAGCAAACGGAGATCGATTTGGTGCCTTCTACTAGAAACGTGACCTCACCGAACATTCCTTTCCGCCGCCTCTCGCCGCCGTTGGTCTTTCAGCGAGAACCCCACCTCGCGAACCCCTCCATCCCCTCTGCCTCGATGTGCATGTCATTTCCTTGCTCTCGTGACGAGCTTCCTCCCCGCGTAGCGCCCGTCGGCGAGCCCTCCGGCCGGCTCTACCCGCTCCAGCGAGCCCACTGGCAATCCTCCTGGCAGCCTGCATGGCGCTGATGTGGCACCTACGTGTAGCCTAGGTGTCGCCTATGTGGCAATCCCTTAAACCAAAAAATGCCCAAAAATTGCTAAAAACTTGGCAAAACCATATTAAATTGAATTGAAATCCAATGAGACTCAAACAAATTTTGTTAGGTTCATTTTGAATTGCTCTATTTTAGTAAAATGATAAATCATAGTCTCTGTACATGCATTTTTATTAATACATTAAATTGTGAAAACACTAATTAATTCACCAAAAAGTCTAGGAATGAAATTAAATCTTGATTTTTGGCATGCTTAGTAACAACATGAATACCTGTCACCCCATATTTTGGTTTGGTAGAATATGAATTATCTGAAGCTCTGGAATTTATTTAGTGTGTTTGCTTAAATTAATTCTAGTAATTATTCTGTAAATAATTTGTCCATGCCACTTGGCCTAAAAATCACTCATATAAGTCACTGTACACAGTAAATCACCCATGTCCAGAAACATAAATTTACATAAGTAATTAATTTAATTGCTCATATCACTCTTTTACTTTGTTTAAATGCATAAAAGAATATATATACCTAAACTCTTAATTAACAACCCAACTTCTCTGAAGCATATGGCTTTGAGAACATAATAAAAATTTTAATTGACATTAAACACAAGGTGCTTGAATGCATCATATCATTGCAATCAACGGTATTTCGATAATGCCATTAATACAATTCTATCATATAGGCAACGACGACCAGGAGCCACAAGAGGATTTTCAGAAGGATGTTGACCCTCAAGAACAGGAAGTAGAAGTTGCTAACACTAGTGTTGATCCAGGCAAGCCCCAATTTACATTCGCCTTTTTACAAAATTTTGCTAGTTTAGCTTACTAGTGTCTATACTTATTGTTGCATTAGGTCATAGGAGTTGATTGAAACCCATTTGCATAATACCCAAAATGACCTATGTTATTGTCTTAGAACTTGGTAGAATCGGTACTGTTATGCTACGCTTAGTAATTGCTAATCTCGTTAAATACCATTATTACTAAGGAATGAACTTGACCACTGGAACGGGAACTAATAAAAGAAAGTTATTTTCATATTATGACCGGGCAGGGATTAAGCATGTGTAGGTTTGCAGCAACACATGGGGGTTGACTGTGTTAGTCCTGCCTTGTCGAACCTAGGACCCGTTCGTGGTCGGCCCCTTGATCAAGTATTGAACAATACCGAATGCATACTAGCCTATGGGCACTAGTAAACCTATGTAGCATTAAAGGTCACTTGCATTGAGAACGGTTAAGGTGTGTTGGTCATTGACCCTCCTGCTGCTGGAGTGGGCGGTTCAGACCATGAAGTACTGTTGGCAGAACGGCATGCCCACTCGACGTCACCACACCTGGGCTAAGGTGTAGGTGCTTTTGTTGCGAAAGGTTGCCATATATGACCTTATTTGGTGCGTATGTGCCGTGCATATCGGGTTTTCCCCAGCTGGTGTAAATCGATTGCAATTGTTGTCCCTTGCAGTAATGAGAACCGCTTGGTGTCCGTGCCAATCACGTAGTTGCACTCGATACTTGGGAATTGATTATGATGTCCATTGCCGATTATGATTATTGCTACTCTTCTGTTGTACTTACTTTATGTATTATTCTATTATCTTATTGTTGCCACTAAAGTTATATTTCAGTTCAACCCATTAAATTGGCAATTAAAACTTGATAGAACTAATAGGATTCTTAGTGCGAGTCCTTTCAAACAAGCCACCTATTAGAGCCTGTGCATGTCTAGGTGTTCGACGGGTAAGTCTTGCTGAGTAATTAGTACTCAAGCTTTGTGCCATTATTGTTTTCAGGTAATGAAGAAATAGAGTTGCCTGTAGATGTGCTGCCTTGGGACATGCAGGTTCCTGAGGGTTGGACTGCCCACTTGGAGTCCGACTTGCCGCCGCAGTGATGTTGCGTGTTGCTGGAGTGATGGTTCTTCGGGCATGAATCATCACTATGCTATATCGTCGAGCTCATAGTTTATCGTACTTGCTTCCGCTGTTTCAAAAACAATCATAACTTGTAATATTCCGCTGCACTTTGATCAATTCATGATGTAATATTCAACTTAAATTCGAACCAATGTTGTATTATCAAGTGTCTGTGCTATCAGCACCTTCGGGACCTCGATCCTCTGGGAAGGGGCGCCACACCTTTCGTCGGGTTTAGGCAACAACAAGCCTCTTAGCAATTTTCGCTAAGTTTCTTGAAAAACGCCACCCTCCCTCTCTAGGTGCTAGGGGCGAGGTGTTTTCAAGCGAGCCCTTCATCGGGTTTGCGCTTCAACGAGCCCCTTAGCGATATTTGCTAAGTTTTTTGAAAAACGCCACCCTCCCTCTTGAGGTGCTAGGGGCGAGGGGTTTTCGAGCGAACCCTTCATCGGGTTTGGGATGCAACTAGCCCCTTAGTGATTTTTGCTAAGTTTTTTGAAAAACGCCACCTTCCTCCTCGAGGTGCTAGGGGCGAGGTGTTTTCGAGTGAACCATTCGTCGGGTCTAGGACGCAATGAGCCCTTAGAAAATTTAGCTAAGTTTTTTGAAAAACGCCACCCTCCTCCTCGAGGCGCTAGGGGCGAGGTGTTTTTGAGCGAACCCTTCGTCGGGTTTGGGCTGCAATGAGCCCCTTAGCAATTTTTGCTAAGTTTTTTGAAAAACGCCACCCTCTCCCTCGAGGTGCTAGGGATGATGTGTTTTTGATCGAACCCTTCGTTGGGTTTGGGCTGTAATGAGCCCTTTAGCGATTTTTGCTATGTTTTTTGAAAAACGCAACCCTCCCCCTCGAAGTGCTAGGGGCGAGATGTTTTCGAGCTAACCCTTCGTCGGGTTTGGGCTGCAACAAGCCAGTTAGCAATTTTTGCTATGTTTTTTAAAAAAACGCCACCCTCCCCCTCGAGGTGCTAGGGGCAATGTGTTTTCAAGCGAACCCTTCATCGGGTTTGGGCTGCAACGAGGCCCTTAGTGATTTTTGCAAAGATTTTTGAAAAACGCCACCATCCTCCTTGAGGTGCTAGTGGCGAGGTGTTTTCGAGCGAACCCTTCATAGGGTTTGGGCAACAACAAGCCCCTTAGCAATTTTTGCTATGTTTTTTGAAAAACGCCACCGTCCTCCTCGAGGTGCTAGGGGCAAGGTGTTTTCGAGCGAACCCTTCATCGGGGTTGGGCAGCAACGAGCCCCTTTGCAATTTCTACTAAGTTTTTTGAAAAACGCCACCCTCCCTCTCGAGGTGCTAGGGGCGAGGTGTTTTCGAGCGAGCCCTTCATCGGGTTTGGGCTTCAACGAGCCCCTTAGCGATTTTTGCTACGTTTTTTGGAAAACGCCAGCATCCCCTTCGAGGTGCTAGGGGCGAGGTGTTTTCGAGCGAACCCTTCATTGGGTTTGGGCTGCAATTAGACCCTTAATGATTTTTGCAAAGTTTTTTGAAAAACTCCACCCTCCCCGTCAAGGTGCTAGGGACGAGGTGTTTTTGAGCGAACCCTTCGTCGGGTTTGGGATGCAGCTAGCTCCTTGGTGATTTTTGCTAAGTTTTTTGAAAAACGCCACCATCCTCCTTGAGGTGCTAGGGGCGATGTGTTTTCGAGCAAACCCTTCATCTGATTTGGGCTGCAACAAGCCCGTTAGCGATTTTTGCTAAGTTTTTTGAAAAACGCCACCCTCTCCCTCGAAGTGCTAGGGGCGAGATGTTTTTGAGCTAACCCTTCGTCGGGTTTGGGTTGCAACTCGCCCCTTAGAGATTTTTGCTATGTTTTTTAAAAAAATACCACCCTCCCCCTCGAGGTGCTAGGGGCAAGGTGTTTTCAAGCGAACCCTTCATCGGGTTTGCGCTGCAACGAGGCCCTCAGTGATTTTTGCAAAGTTTTTTGAAAAACGCCACCATCCCCCTCGAGGTGCTTGTGGCGAGGTGTTTTCGAGCAAACCCTTCATCGGGTTTGGGCTGCAATAAGCCCCTTAGTAATTTTTGTCAAGTTTTTTTAAAAATGCCACCCTCCCCCTCGAGGTGCTAGGGACGAGGTGTTTTTGAGCGAACCCTTCATCGGGTTTGGGCTGCAACGAGTCCCTTAGCGATTTTTGCTAAGTTTTTTGGAAAATGCCAGCATCCCCATCGAGGAGCTAGGGGCGAGGTGTTTTCGAGTGAACCCTCCATTGGGTTAGGGCTGCAATTAGCCCCTTAATGATTTTTGCTTAGTTTTTTTAAAAATGCCACCCTCCCCCTCGAGGTGCTAGGGAGGAGGTGTTTTTGAGCGAACCCTTCATCGGGTTTGGGCTACAACTAGCCCCTTAGCGATTTTTGCTAAGTTTTTTTGAAAAACGCCACCATCCCCCCTCGAAGTGCTAGCGGCGAGGTGTTTTTGAGCGAACCCTTTGTCGGGTTTGGGCTGCAACAAGCCCCTTAGCAATTTTTGCTATGTTTTTTTGAATAACACCACCCTCCCGCTCGAGTTGCTAGGGGCAAGGAGTTCTCAAGCGAGCCCTTCGTCGGGTTTGGTATGCAAAGAGCCCCTTAGCAATTTTTTCTATGTTTTTAGAAAAACGCAACCATCCCCCTTGAAGTGCTAGGGGTGAGGTGTTTTCGAGTGAACCATTCGTCGGTTTTGGACAGCAACAGCGCCTTAGCAATTTTTTCTATGTTTTTGAAAAAACACCACCCTCCCTCTCGGGGTGCTAAGGGCGAGGTGTTTTCGAGCGAGCCCTTCATCAAGTTTGGGCTTCAATGAGCCCCTTAGCGATTTTTGCTAAGTTTTTTGAAAAACGCCACCCTCCCCCTCGAGGTGCTAGGGGTGAGGTGCTTTCGAGCGAACCCTTCATCGGGTTTGGGATGCAGCTAGCCCCTTAGCGATTTTTGCTATGTTTTTTTGAAAAATGCTACCCTCCTCCTCGAGGTGCTAGGGGCGAGGTGTTTTCGAGCGAAATCTTTATTGGGTTTGGGCTGCAATGAGCCCCTTAATGATCTTTTCTAAGTTTGTTTTTTAAAAATGCCACCCTCCGCCTCGAGGTGCTAGGGACGAGGTG
Organism: Eleusine coracana subsp. coracana; assembly: GCA_032690845.1. Taxonomy (NCBI): domain Eukaryota; kingdom Viridiplantae; phylum Streptophyta; class Magnoliopsida; order Poales; family Poaceae; genus Eleusine; species Eleusine coracana. Next base: position 26,419 of record MU847674.1, read on the forward strand.
TTTTTGAGCGAACCCTTCATCGGGTTTGGGCTGCAACGAGTCACTTAGCGATTTTTGCTAAGTTTTTTGGAAAATGCCAGCATCCCCATCGAGGTGCTAGAGGCGAGGTGTTTTTGAGTGAACCCTCCATTGGGTTAGGGCTGCAATTAGCCCCTTAATGATTTTTTCTTAGTTTTTTTAAAAATGCCACCCTCCCCCTCGAGGTGCTAGGGATGAGGTGTTTTTGAGCGAACCCTTTGTCAGGTTTGGGCTACAACTAGCCCCTTAGCGATTTTTGCTAAGTTTTTTTGAAAAATGCCACCATCCCCCCTCGAAGTGCTAGGGGCGAGGTGTTTTCGAGCGAACCCTTTGTCGGGTTTGGGCTGCAACAAGCCCCTTAGCAATTTTTGCTATGTTTTTTTGAATAACACCACCCTCCCGCTCGAGTTGCTAGGGGCAAGGAGTTCTCAAGCAAACCCTTCGTCGGGTTTGGGATGCAAAGAGCCCCTTAGCAATTTTTGCTATGTTTCTTGAAAAACGCCACCATCCCCCTTGAAGTGCTAGGGGTCAGGTGTTTTCGAGTGAACCATTCGTCGGTTTTGGGCAGCAACAGCGCCTTAGCAATTTTTTCTAAGTTTTTAAAAAAACACCACCCTCCCTCTCGGGATGCTAGGGGCGAGGTGTTTTCGAGCGAGCCCTTCATCAAGTTTGGGCTTCAATGAGCCCCTTAGCAATGTTTGCTAAGTTTTTTGAAAAACGCCACCCTCCCCCTCGAGGTGCTAGGGGTGAGGTACTTTCGAGCGAACCCTTCATCGGGTTTGGGATGCAACTAGCCCCTTAGTGATCTTTGCTAAGTTTTTTTGAAAAATTCTACCCTCCTCCTCGAGGTGTTAGGGGCGAGGTGTTTTCGAGCAAAATCTTTATTGGGTTTCGGCTGCAATGAGCCCCTTAATGATCTTTTCTATGTTTGGTTTTTAAAAATGCCACCCTCCCCCTCGAGGTGCTAGGGACGAGGTGTTTTTGAGCGAACCCTTCATCGGGTTTGGGCTGCAACGAGTCCCTTAGCGATTTTTGCTAAGTTTTTTGGAAAATGCCAGCATCCCCATCGAGGTGCTAGGGGCGAGGTGTTTTCGAGTGAACCCTCCATTGGGTTAGGGCTGCAATTAGCCCCTTAATGATTTTTGCTTAGTTTTTTTAAAAATGCCACCCTCCCGCTCGACGTGCTAGGGATGAGGTGTTTTTGAGCGAACCCTTTGTCGGGTTTGGGCTACAACTAGCCCCTTAGCGATTTTTGCTAAGTTTTTTTTGAAAAATGCCACCATCCCCCCTCGAAGTGCTAGGGGCGAGGTGTTTTCGAGCGAACCCTTTGTCGGGTTTGGGCTGCAACAAGCCCCTTAGCGATTTTTGCTAAGTTTTTTGGAAAACGCCAGCATCCCCATCGAGGTGCTAGGGGCGAGGTGTTTTCGAGCGAACCCTTCATTGGGTTTGGGCTGCAATTAGCCCCTTAATGATTTTTGCAAAGTTTTTTTAAAAACGCCACCCTCCCCCTCGAGGTGCTAGGGACGAGGTGTTTTTGAGCGAACCCTTCGTCGGGTTTGGGATGCAACTAGCTCCTTGGGGATTTTTGCTAAGTTTTTTGAAAAATGCCACCATCCCCCTTGAGGTGCTAGGGGCGAGGTGTTTTTGAGCGAACCCTTCATCTGATTTGGGCTGCAACAAGCCCGTTAGCGATTTTTGATATGTTTTTTGAAAAACTCCACCCTCCCCCTCGAGGTGCTAGGGGTGAGGTGCTTTCGAGCGAACCCTTCATCGGGTTTGGGATGCAACTAGCCCCTTAGCGATTTTTGCTAAGTTTTTTTGAAAAATGCTACCCTCCTCCTCGAGGTGCTAGGGGCGAGGTGTTTTCGAGCGAAATCTTTATTGGGTTTGGGCTGCAATGAGCCCCTTAATGATCTATTCTAAGTTTGTTTTTTAAAAATGCCACCCTCCCCCTCGAGGTGCTAGGGACGAGGTGTTTTTGAGCGAACCCTTCATCGGGTTTGGGCTGCAACGAGTCCCTTAGCGATTTTTGCTAAGTTTTTTGGAAAATGCCAGCATCCCCATCGAGGTGCTAGAGGGGAGGTGTTTTTGAGTGAACCCTCCATTGGGTTAGGGCTGCAATTAGCCCCTTAATGATTTTTGCTTAGTTTTTTTAAAAATGCCACCCTCCCCCTCGACGTGCTAGGGATGAGGTGTTTTTGAGCGAACCCTTTGTCAGGTTTGGGCTACAACTAGCCCCTTAGCGATTTTTGCTAAGTTTTTTTGAAAAATGCCACCATCCCCCCTCGAAGTGCTAGGGGCGAGGTGTTTTCGAGCGAAACCTTTGTCGGGTTTGGGCTGCAACAAGCCCCTTAGCAATTTTTGCTATGTTTTTTTGAATAACACCACCCTCCCGCTCGAGTTTCTAGGGGCAAGGAGTTCTCAAGCGAACCCTTCGTCGGGTTTGGGATGCAAAGAGCCCCTTAGCAATTTTTGCTATGCTTTTGAAAAACGCCACCATCCCCCTTGAAGTGCTAGGGGTGAGCTGTTTTCGAGTGAACCATTCGTCAGTTTTGGGCAGCAACAGCGCCTTAGCAATTTTTTCTATGTTTTTGAAAAAACACCACCCTCCCTCTCAGGATGCTAGGGGCAAGGTGTTTTCGAGCGAGCCCTTCATCAAGTTTGGGCTTCAATGAGCCCCTTAGCGATGTTTGCTAAGTTTTTTGAAAAACGCCACCCTCCCCCTCGAGGTGCTAGGGGTGAGGTGCTTTCGAGCGAACCCTTCATCGGGTTTGGGATGCAACTAGCCCCTTAGCGATTTTTGCTATGTTTTTTTGAAAAATGCTACCCTCCTCCTCGAGGTGCTAGGGGTGAGGTGTTTTCGAGCGAAATCTTTATTGGGTTTGGGCTGCAATGAGCCCCTTAATGATTTTTGCTAAGTTTTTTTTAAAAAACGCCACCCTCCCCCTCAAGGTGCTAGGGACGAGGTGTTTTTGAGCGATCCCTTCATCGGATTTGGGCTGCAACGAGCCCCTTGGCGATTTTTGCTAAGTTTTTTGAAAAACGCCACCATCCCCCTCGAGGTGCTTGGGGCGAGGTGTTTTCGAGCGAACCCTTCATCTGATTCGGGCTGCAACAAGCCCGTTAGCAATTTTTGCTAAAGTTTTTGAAAAATGCCACCCTCCCTCTCGAGGTGCTAGGGGCAAGGTGTTTTCGAGCGAACCCTTTGTCGGGGTTGGGCTGCAAGAAGCCCCTTAATTTATCCTATGTTTTTTTATAAAAAAAACGCCATTCTCCCAGTCAAGGTGCTACGGACTAGGTGTTTTTGAGCGAACCCTTTATCGGGTTTGGGCTGCAATGAGTCCCTTAAAAATTTTTGCTAAGTTTTTTTGAAAAACGCCACCATCCCCCCTCGAAGTGCTAGGGGCGAGGTGTTTTCGAGCGAACCCTTTGTTGGGTTTGGGCTGCAACAAGCCCCTTAGCAATTTTTGCTATGTTTTTTTGAATAACACCCACCTCCCGCTTGAGTTGCTAGGGGCAAGGAGTTCTCAAGCGAACCCTTCGTCGGGTTTGGGATGCAAAGAGCCCCTTAGCAATTTTTTCTATGTTTTTAGAAAAACACAACAATCCCCCTTGAAGTGCTAGGGGTGAGGTGTTTTCGAGTGAACCATTCGTCGGTTTTGGGCAGCAACAGCGCCTTAGCAATTTTTTCTATGTTTTTGAAAAAACACCACCCTCCCTCTCGGGGTGCTAGGGGCGAGGTGTTTTCGAGCGAGCCCTTCATCAAGTTTGGGCTTCAATGAGCCCCTTAGCGATTTTTGCTAAGTTTTTTGAAAAACGCCACCCTCCCCCTCGAGGTGCTAGGGGTGAGGTTCTTTCGAGCGAACCCTTCATCGGCTTTGGGATGCAGCTAGCCCCTTAGCGATTTTTGCTATGTTTTTTTGAAAAATGCTACCCTCCTCCTCGAGGTGCTAGGGGCGAGGTGTTTTCGAGCGAAATCTTTATTGGGTTTGGGCTGCAATGAGCCCCTTAATGATCTTTTCTAAGTTTGTTTTTTAAAAATGCCACCCTCCCCCTCGAGGTGCTAGGGACGAGGTGTTTTTGAGCGAACCCTTCATTGGGTTTGGGCTGCAATGAGTCACTTAGCGATTTTTGCTAAGTTTTTTGGAAAATGCCAGCATCCCCATCGAGGAGCTAGGGGCGAGGTGTTTTTGAGTGAACCCTCCATTGGGTTAGGGCTGCAATTAGCCCCTTAATGATTTTTGCTTAGTTTTTTTAAAAATGCCACCCTCCCCCTCGAGGTGCTAGGGATGAGGTGTTTTTGAGCGAACCCATTGTCGGGTTTGGGCTACAACTAGCCCCTTAGCGATTTTTGCTAAGTTTTTTTTGAAAAATGCCACCATCCCCCCTCGATGTGCTTAGGGCGAGGTGTTTTCGAGTGAACCCTTTGTCGGGTTTGGGCTGCAACAAGCCCCTTAGCAATTTTTGCTATGTTTTTTTGAATAACACCACCCTCCCGCTCGAGTTGCTAGGGGCAAGGAGTTCTCATGCAAACCCTTCGTCGGGTTTGGGATGCAAAGAGCCCCTTAGCAATTTTTGCTATGTTTCTTGAAAAACGCCACCATCCCCCTTGAAGTGCTAGGGGTCAGGTGTTTTCGAGTGAACCATTCGTCGGTTTTGGGCAGCAACAGCGCCTTAGCAATTTTTTCTAAGTTTTTAAAAAAACACCACCCTCCCTCTCGGGATGCTAGGGACGAGGTGTTTTCGAGCGAGCCCTTCATCAAGTTTGGGCTTCAATGAGCCCCTTAGCGATGTTTGCTAAGTTTTTTGAAAAACGCCACCCTCCCCCTCGAGGTGCTAGGGGTGAGGTGCTTTCGAGCGAACCCTTCATCGGGTTTGGGATGCAACTAGCCCCTTAGTGATCTTTGCTAAGTTTTTTTGAAAAATTCTACCCTCCTCCTCGAGGTGTTAGGGGCGAGGTGTTTTCGAGCGAAATCTTTATTGGGTTTGGGCTGCAATGAGCCCCTTAATGATCTTTTCTATGTTTGTTTTTTAAAAATGCCACCCTCCCCCTCGAGGTGCTAGGAACGAGGTGTTTTTGAGCGAACCCTTCATCGGGTTTGGGCTGCAACGAGTCCCTTAGCGATTTTTGCAAAGTTTTTTGGAAAATGCCAGCATCCCCATCGAGGTGCTAGGGGCGAGGTGTTTTCGAGTGAACCCTCCATTGGGTTAGGGCTGCAATTAGCCCCTTAATGATTTTTGCTTAGTTTTTTTAAAAATGCCACCCTCCCCCTCGACGTGCTAGGGATGAGGTGTTTTTGAGCGAACCCTTTGTCGGGTTTGGGCTACAACTAGCCCCTTAGCGATTTTTGCTAAGTTTTTTTGAAAAACGACACCATCCCCCCTCGAAGTGCTAGGGGCGAGGTGTTTTCGAGCGAACCCTTTGTCGGGTTTGGGCTGCACCAAGCCCCTTAGCAATTTTTGCTATGTTATTTTGAATAACACCACCCTCCCGCTCGAGTTGCTAGGGGCAAGGAGTTCTCAAGCGAACCCTTCGTCGGGTTTGGGATGCAAAGAGCCCCTTAGCAATTTTTGCTATGCTTTTGAAAAACGCCACCATCCCCCTTGAAGTGCTAGGGGTGAGCTGTTTTCGAGTGAACCATTCGTCAGTTTTGGGCAGCAACAGCGCCTTAGCAATTTTTTCTATGTTTTTGAAAAAACACCACCCTCCCTCTCGGGGTACTAGGGGCGAGGTGTTTTCGAGCGAGCCCTTCATCAAGTTTGGGCTTCAATGAGCCCCTTAGCGATGTTTGCTAAGTTTTTTGAAAAACGCCACCCTCCCCCTCGAGGTGCTAGGGGTGAGGTGCTTTCGAGCGAACCCTTCATCGGGTTTGGGATGCAACTAGGCCCTTAGCGATTTTTGCTATGTTTTTTTGAAAAATGCTACCCTCCTCCTCGAGGTGCTAGGGGTGAGGTGTTTTCGAGCGAAATCTTTATTGGGTTTGGGCTGCAATGAGCCCCTTGGCGATTTTTGCTAAGTTTTTTGAAAAACGCCACCATCCCCCTCGAGGTGCTTGGGGCGAGGTGTTTTCGAGCAAACCCTTCATCTGATTCGGGCTGCAACAAGCCCGTTAGCAATTTTTGCTACATTTTTTTGAAATGCCACCCTCCCCCTCGAGGTGCTGGGGATGAGGTGTTTTTGAGCGAACCCTTCATCAGGTTCGGGCTGCAATGATCCCCTTAGCAATTTTTGCTAAGTTTTTTTGAAAAACGCCACCACCCCCCTCGAAGTGCTAGGGGCGAGGTGTTTTCGAGCGAACCCTTTTAAAAAAAACGCCACCCTCCCCCTCGAGGTGCTAGGGGCAAGGAGTTTTGGAGCGAACCCTTCATTGGGTTTGGGATGCAATGAGCCCCTTAGCGATTTTTGCTAAGTTTTTTGAAAAATGATAGCATCCCCCTCGAAGTGCTAGGGGCTAGGTGTTTTCGAGAGAACCCTTTGTCGGGTTTGGGCAGCAACGAGCCCCTTAGTGATTTTTGCTAAGTTTTTTGAAAAATGCCACCCCCCCCCCCCTTCGAGGTGCTAGGGACGAGGTGGTTTTGAGCGAACCCTTCATTGGGATTGGGCTATAACGAGCCCCTTAGCGAATTTTGCTATGTTTTTTGAAAAATGCCACCCTCCCCCTCGAAGTGCTAGGGCGAGGTGTTTTAGAGCAAACCCTTCGTCGGGTTTGGGCTGCAACAAGCCCCTTAGCGAGTTTTGCTATGTTTTTTAAAAAAACGCCATCCTCCCCCTTGAGGTGCTAGGGGCAAGGTGTTTTCAAGTGAACCCTTCTTCGGGTTTGGGCTGCAACAAGCCCCTTAGCCATTTTTGCTAAGTTTTTTGAAAAATGCCACCCTCCCCCTTGAGGTGCTTGGGGCAAGGTGTTTTCGAGCGAACCCTTCATCGGGTTTGGGCAGCAACGAGCCCCTTAGCAATTTTTGCTAAGTTTTTTAAAAAACACCACACCCCCTCGAGGTGCTAGGGACGAGGTGTTTTCGAGCAAACCCTTCATTGGGTGTGGGCTGTAACGAGCCCCTTAGCAATTTTTGCTATGTTTCTTGAAAAAGCGCCACCCTCCCCCTCGAAGTGCTAGGGGCGAGGTGTTTTCGAGCGAACCCATCGTCTTGTTTGGGCTGCAACAAGCCCTTAGCGATATTTGTTTTTTAAAAAATGCCACCCTCCCCTCTGAGGTGCTAGGGGCAAGGTGTTTTCAAGCGAACCCTTCGACGGGTTTGGGCTGCAACAAGCCCCTTAGCCATTTTTGCTAAGTTTTTTGAAAAACGCCACCATCCCCCTTGAGGTGCTAGTGGCGAGGTGTTTTCGAGCGAACCCTTCGTTGGGTTTGGGCTGCAACAAGCACCTTAGCAATTTTTGCTATGTTTTTTGAAAAACGCCACCCTCCCCCACGAGGTGCTAGGGGCGAGGTGTTTTCGAGCGAACCCTTTGTTGGGTTTGGGCAGCAATGAGCCCCTTAGCAATTTTTGCTAAGTTTTTTGAAAAACGCCAGCCACCCTTCGAGGTGCTAGGGACGAGGTGTTTTTGAGCGAACCCTTCATTGGGTTTGGGCTGCAACAAGCCCCTTAGCGATTTTTAGTATGTTTTTTAAAAAACACCACCCTCCCCCTTGAGGTGCTAGGGTCAAGGTGTTTTCAAGCGAACCCTTCATCTGGTTTGGGCTGCATCAAGCCCCTTAGCAATTTTTGCTATGTTTTTTGAAAAACGCCACCCCCCCCCCCTCGAAGTGCTAGGGGCGAGATGTTTTCGAGCTAACCCTTCATCGGGTTTGGGCTGCAACAAGGCCTTTAACAATATTTCCTATGATTTTTAAAAAATGCCACCCTCCCCCTCGACGTGCTAGGGGCAAGGTGTTTTCAAGCGAACCCTTCATCGGGTTTGCGCTGCAATGAGGCCCCTAAGTGATTTTTGCTAAGTTTTTTGAAAAATGCCACCCACCCTCTCGAGGTGCTAGGGACGAGGTGTTTTTGAGCGAACCCTTCATCGGGTTTGGGATGCAACTAGCCCCTTAGCGATTTTTGCTAAGTTTTTTTGAAAAACGCCACCCTCCCCCTCGAGGTGCTAGGGGTGAGGTGTTTTCGAGTGAACCCTTCATCGGGTTTGGGCTGCAACAAGCCCCTTAGCGATTTTTGCTATGTTTTTTAAAAAACACCACCCTCCCGCTCGAGGAGCTAGGGGCAAGGTGTTTTCAAGCGAACCCTTCATCGGGTTTGGGCTGCAACAAGCCCCTTAGCCATTTTTGCTAAATTTTTTGAAAAATGCCACCCTCCCCCTCGAGGTGCTAGGGGCAAGGTGTTTTCAAGCGAACCCTTCATCGGGTTTGGGCTGCAACATGCCCCTTAGCCATTTTTGCTAATTTTATGAAAAACGCCACCCTCCCCCTCGAGGAGCTAGGGGCGAGGTGTTTTCGGGCGAACCCTTCATCGGGTTTAGGCTGTAATGAGTCCCTTAGCAATTTTTGGCTAAGTTTTTTGAAAAACGCTAGCATCCCCCTCGAGGTGCTAGGGGTGAGGTGTTTTCGAGCGAACCCTTCATTGGGTTTGGGCTGCCACGAACACCTTAGCAATTTTTGCTATGTTTTTTGAAAAATGCCATCCCCCCCCTCGAGGTGCTAGGGACGAGGTGTCTTCAAGAAAACCCTTCACTATAACGAGCCCCTTAGCGATTTTTGCTATGTTTTTTGAAAAACGCCACCCTCTCCCTCGTAGTGCTAGGGGCGAGCTGTTTTCACGCGAACCTGTCGTCGGGTTTGGGCAGCAATGAGCCCCTTAGCAATTTTTGCTAAGTATTTTGAAAAAACACCACCCACCCTCTCGAGGTGCTAGGGGCGAGGTGTTTTCGAGCGAGCCCTTCATCAAGTTTGGGCTTCAATGAGCCCCATAGCAATTTTTGCTAAGTTTTTTGAAAAACACCACCCTCCTCCTCGATGTGCTGGGGGCGTGGTGTTTTCGAGCGGACCCTTCATTGGGTTTGGGATGCAACTAGCCCCTTTGTGATTTTTGCTAAGTTTTTTGAAAAACGCCACCCGCCCCCTCGAGGTGCTAGGGGCGAGGTGTTTTCGAGCAAGCCCTTCATCGGGTTTAGGCAGCGATGAGCCCCTTAGAAATTTTTGCTATGTTTTTTGAAAAACGCCACGCACCTCCTCGAGCTGCTAGGGACGAGGTGTTTTCGAGCGAACCCTTCATAGGGTTTGGGATGCAACTAGCCCCTTAGCGATTTTTGCTAAGTTTTTTTGAAAAACGCCACCCTCCCCCTCGAGGTGCTAGGGGTGAGGTGTTTTCGAGTGAACCCTTCGTCGGGTTTGGGCTGCAACAAGCCCCTTAGCAATTTTTGCTATGTTTTTTAAAAAACACCACCCTCCCGCTCGAGGAGCTAGGGGCAAGGTGTTTTCAAGCGAACCCTTCATCGGGTTTGGGCTGCAACAAGCCCCTTAGCCATTTTTGCTAAATTTTTTGAAAAATGCCACCCTCCCCTTCGAGGTGCTAGGGGCAAGGTGTTTTCAAGCGAACCCTTCATCGGGTTTGGGCTGCAACAAGCCCCTTAGCCATTTTTGCTAATTTTATGAAAAACGCCACCCTCCCCCTCGAGGAGCTAGGGGTGAGGTGTTTTTGGGCGAACCCTTCATCGGGTTTAGGCTGTAATGAGTCCCTTAGCAATTTTTTGCTAAGTTTTTTGAAAAACGCTAGCATCCCCCTCGAGGTGCTAGGGGTGAGGTGTTTTCGAGCGAACCCTTCGTCGGGTTTGGGCTGCCACGAGCCCCTTAGCAATTTTTGCTAAGTTTTTTGAAAAATGCCATCCCCCCTCGAGGTGCTAGGGACGAGGTGTCTTCGAGAAAACCCTTCACTATAACGAGCCCCTTAGCGATTTTTGCTATGTTTTTTGAAAAACGCCACCCTCTCCCTCGTAGTGCTAGGGGCGAGGTGTTTTCGCGCGAACCTGTCGTCGGGTTTGGGCAGCAACAAGCCCCTTAGCAATTTTTGCTAAGTATTTTGAAAAACACCACCCACCCTCTCGAGGTGCTAGGGACGAGGTGCTTTCGAGCAAACCCTTCGTCGGGTTTGGGATGCAACTTGCCCCTTAGCAATTTTTGCTAAGTTTTTTGAAAAACACCATCCTCCTCCTCGAGGTGCTAGGGGCGAGGTGTTTTCGAGTGAACCCTTCGTCGGGTTTGGGCTGCGACAATCCCCTTAGCCATTTTTGCTAAGTTTTTTGAAAAACGCCACCCTCCCCCTTGAGGTGCTTGGGGCAACGTGTTTTCAAGCGAACCCTAGGTCGGGTTTGGGCTGCAACAAGCCTCTTAGACATTTTTGCTATGTTTTTTTAAAAAATGCCACCCTCCCCCTCGAGGTGCTAGGGGCGAGGTGTTTTCGGGCGAACCCTTCGTCAGGTTTGGGCTGCAATGAGCCCCTTCACATTTTTTTCTATGTTTTTTGAAAATCGCTACCCTCCTCCTCGAGGTGCTAGGGGCGAGATGTTTTCGAGCGAACCATTCATTGGGTTTGGGCTGCAATAAGCCCCTTAATGGTTTTTTCTAAGTTTTTTATTAAAAAATGCCACCCTCTCACTCGAGGTGCTAGGGACGAGGTGTTTTTGAGCGAACCCTTCGTCGGGTTTGGGCTGCAACGAGCCACTTGGCGATTTTTTTCTAAGTTTTTTTTTTAAAAATACCACCGTCTCCCTCGAGGTGCTAGGGACGAGGTGTTTTTGAGCGAACCATTCATCAGGTATGGGCTGCAACGAGCCCCTTAGCGATTTTTTTTCTAAGTTTTTTTTTTAAAAATGCCACCCTCCCCCTCGAGGTGCTAGAGACGAGGTGTTTTTCAGCGAACCATTCGTCGGGTTTGGGCTGCAACGAGCCACTTAGTGATTTTTTGCTAAGTTTTCTGAAAAACGCTAGCATCCCTCTCGAGGAGCTAGGGGTGAGGTGTGTTCGAGCGAACCCTTTGTCGGGTTTGGGCTGCCACGAGCCCCTTAGCAATTTTTGCTAAGTTTTTTGAAAAAAGCCACCCCCGCCTCGAGGTGCTAGGGACGAGGTGTTTTCGAGCGAACCCTTCATTGGGTTTGGGCTGTAACGAGCCCCTTAGTGATTTTTGCTATGTTTTTTGAAAAATGCCCCCCCTCGAAGTGCTAGGCGAGGTGTTTTCGAGCGAACCCTTCGTCGGGTTTGGGCTGCAACAAGCACCTTAGCGATATTTGCTATGTTTTTTAAAAAATGCCACCCTCCCCCTCGAGGTGCTGGTGGCTAGGTGTTTTGAAGCGATCCCTTCGTCAGGTTTGGCCTGCAACAAGCCCCTTAGCCATTTTTTCTATGTTTTTTGAAAAATGCCACCCACCCCCTCGACGTCCTAGGGGCGAGGTGTTTTCGAGCGAACCCTTCATCGGGTTTGGGCAGCAACGAGCCCCTCAGCAATTTTTGCTAAGTTTTTTGAAAAACGCCACCCTCCCTCTTGAAGTGCTCTAGGCTAGGTGTTTTCGATCAAGCCCTTCATCGAGTATGGGCTTCAACGAGCCCCTTAGCGATTTTTGCTAAGTTTTTTGAAAAACGCCACCCACCTCCTCGAGGTGCTAGGGACGAGGTGTTTTTGAGCGAACCCTTCATCGGGTTTGGGCTGCAACAAGCCCCTTAGCCATTTTTGCTATGTTTTTTAAAAAACGCCACCCTCCCCCTCGAGGTGCTAGGGGTAACGTGTTTTCAAGAGAACCCTTCATCGAGCTTGGGAAGCAACAAGCCCCTTAGCCATTTTTGCTAAGTTTTTTGAAAAACGCCACCCTGCGCCTCGAGGTGCTAGGGGCAAAGTGTTTTCAAGCGAACCCTTCGTCGGGTTTGGGCTGCAACAAGCCCCTTAGCCATTTTTGCTAAGTTTTTTGAAAAACGCCACCCTCCACCTCGAGGTGCTAGGGACGAGATGTTTTCGGGCGAACGCTTCGTCGGGTTTGGGATGCAACTTGCCCCTTAGCAATTTTTGCTAAGTTTTTTGAAAAACACCACCCTCCTCCTCGAGGTGCTGGGGGCGTGGTGTTTTCGAGCGGACCCTTCATTGGGTTTGGGATGCAATGAGCCCCTTAGCGATTTTTGCTAAGTTTTTTGAAAAACGCCACCCTCCCCCTCGTGGTGCTAGGGGCGAGGTGTTTTCGAGTGAACCCTTCGTCGGGTTTGGGTTGCGACAATCCCCTTAGCCATTTTTGCTAAGTTTTTTGAAAAACGCCACCCTCCCCCTTGAGGTGCTTGGGGCAACGTGTTTTCAAGCGAACCCTAGGTCCGGTTTGGGCTGCAACAAGCCTCTTAGCCATTTTTGCTATGTTTTTTTTAAAAAATGCCACCCTCCCCCTCGAGGTGGTAGGGGCGAGGTGTTTTCGGGCGAACCCTTCGTCAGGTTTGGGCTGCAATGAGCCCCTTCGCATTTTTTTCTATGTTTTTTGAAAATCGCTACCCTCCTCCTCGAGGTGCTAGGGGCGAGATGTTTTCGAGCGAACCATTCATTGGGTTTGGGCTGCAATGAGCCCCTTAATGGTTTTTTCTAAGTGTTTTTATTAAAAAATGCCACCCTCCCACTCGAGGTGCTAGGGACGAGGTGTTTTTGAGCGAACCCTTCGTCGGGTTTGGGCTGCAACGAGCCACTTAGCGATTTTTTTCTAAGTTTTTTTTTTAAAATACCACCGTCTCCCTCGAGGTGCTAGGGACGAGGTGTTTTTGAACGAACCATTCATCAGGTATGGGCTGCAACGAGCCCCTTAGCGATTTTTTTCTAAGTTTTTTTTTTAAAAAATGCCACCCTCCGCCTCGAGGTGCTAGAGACGAGGTGTTTTTCAGCGAACCATTCGTCGGGTTTGGGCTGCAACGAGCCACTTAGTGATTTTTTGCTAAGTTTTCTGAAAAACGCAAGCATCCCTCTCGAGGAGCTAGGGGTGAGGTGTGTTCGAGCGAACCCTTTGTCGGGTTTGGGCTGCCACGAGCCCCTTAGCCATTTTTGCTAAGTTTTTTGAAAAAAGCCACCCCCGCCTTGAGGTGCTAGGGACGAGGTGTTTTCGAGCGAACCCTTCATCGGGTTTGGGCAGCAACGAGCCCCTCAGCAATTTTTGCTAAGTTTTTTGAAAAACGCCACCCTCCCTCTCGAAGTGCTCTAGGCTAGGTGTTTTCGATCAAGCCCTTCATCGAGTATGGGCTTCAACGAGCCCCTTAGCGTTTTTTGCTAAGTTTTTTGAAAAACGCCACCCACCTCCTCGAGGTGCTAGGGACGAGGTGTTTTTGAGCGAACCCTTCATCGGGTTTGGGCTGCAACAAGCCCTTAGCCATTTTTGCTATGTTTTTTAAAAAACGCCACCCTCCTCCTCGAGATGCTAGGGGTAACGTGTTTTCAAGAGAACCCTTCATCGAGCTTGGGCAGCAACAAGCCCCTTAGCCATTTTTGCTAAGTTTTTGGAAAAACGCCACCCTGCGCCTCGAGGTGCTAGGGGCAAAGTGTTTTCAAGCGAACCCTTCGTCGGGTTTGGGCTGCAACAAGCCCCTTAGCCATTTTTGCTAAGTTTTTTGAAAAACGCCACCCTCCACCTCGAGGTGCTAGGGGCGAGATGTTTTCGGGCGAACCCTTCGTCGGGTTTGGGCTGCAACTTGCCCCTTAGCAATTTTTGCTAAGTTTTTTGAAAAACACCACCCTCCTCCTCGAGGTGCTGGGGGCGTGGTGTTTTCGAGCGGACCCTTCATTGGGTTTAGGATGCAATGACCCCTTAGTGATTTTTGCTAAGTTTTTTGAAAAACGCCACCCTCCCCCTCGAGGTGCTAGGGGCGAGGTGTTTTCGAGTGAACCCTTCGTCGGGTTTGCGCTGCGACAATCCCCTTAGCCATTTTTGCTAAGTTTTTTGAAAAACGCCACCCTCCCCCTTGAGGTGTTTGGGGCAACGTGTTTTCAAGCGAACCCTAGGTCGGGTTTGGGCTGCAACAAGCCTCTTAGCCATTTTTTCTATGTTTTTTTAAAAAATGCCACCCTCCCCCTCGAGGTGCTAGGGGCGAGGTGTTTTCGGGCGAACCCTTCGTCAGGTTTGGGCTGCAATGAGACCCTTCACATTTTTTTCTATGTTTTTTGAAAATCGCTACCCTCCTCCTCGAGGTGCTAGGGGCGAGATGTTTTCGAGCGAACCATTCATTGGGTTTGGGCTGCAATAAGCCCCTTAATGGTTTTTTCTAAGTTTTTTATTAAAAAATGCCACCCTCCCACTCGAGGTGCTAGGGACGAGGTGTTTTTGAGCGAACCCTTCGTCGGGTTTGGGCTGCAACGAGCCACTTGGCGATTTTTTTCTAAGTTTTTTTTTTAAAAATACCACCGTCTCCCTCGAGGTGCTAGGGACGAGGTGTTTTTGAGCGAACCATTCATCAGGTATGGGCTGCAACGAGCCCCTTAGCGATTTTTTTCTAAGTTTTTTTTTTAAAAATGCCACCCTCCCCCTCGAGGTGCTAGAGACGAGGTGTTTTTCAGCGAACCATTCGTCGGGTTTGGGCTGCAACGAGCCACTTAGTGATTTTTTGCTAAGTTTTCTGAAAAACGCTAGCATCCCTCTCGAGGAGCTAGGGGTGAGGTGTGTTCGAGCGAACCCTTTGTCGGGTTTGGGCTGCCACGAGCCCCTTAGCAATTTTTGCTAAGTTTTTTGAAAAAAGCCACCCCCGCCTCGAGGTGCTAGGGACGAGGTGTTTTCGAGCGAACCCTTCATTGGGTTTGGGCTGTAACGAGCCCCTTAGTGATTTTTGCTATGTTTTTTGAAAAACGCCCCCCCTCGAAGTGCTAGGCGAGGTGTTTTCGAGCGAACCCTTCGTCGGGTTTGGGCTGCAACAAGCACCTTAGCGATATTTGCTATGTTTTTTAAAAAATGCCACCCTCCCCCTCGAGGTGCTGGTGGCTAGGTGTTTTGAAGCGATCCCTTCGTCAGGTTTGGCCTGCAACAAGCCCCTTAGCCATTTTTTCTATGTTTTTTGAAAAATGCCACCCACCCCCTCGACGTCCTAGGGGCGAGGTGTTTTCGAGCGAACCCTTCATCGGGTTTGGGCAGCAACGAGCCCCTCAGCAATTTTTGCTAAGTTTTTTGAAAAACGCCACCCTCCCCCTCGAAGTGCTCTAGGCTAGGTGTTTTCGATCAAGCCCTTCATCGAGTATGGGCTTCAACGAGCCCCTTAGCGATTTTTGCTAAGTTTTTTGAAAAACGCCACCCACCTCCTCGAGGTGCTAGGGACGAGGTGTTTTTGAGCGAACCCTTCATCGGGTTTGGGCTGCAACAAGCCCCTTAGCCATTTTTGCTATGTTTTTAAAAAACGCCACCCTGCGCCTCGAGGTGCTAGGGGTAACGTGTTTTCAAGAGAACCCTTCATCGAGCTTGGGAAGCAACAAGCCCCTTAGCCATTTTTGCTAAGTTTTTTGAAAAACGCCACCCTGCGCCTCGAGGTGCTAGGGGCAAAGTGTTTTCAAGCGAACCCTTCGTCGGGTTTGGGCTGCAACAAGCCCCTTAGCCATTTTTGCTAAGTTTTTTGAAAAACGCCACCCTCCACCTCGAGGTGCTAGGGACGAGATGTTTTCGGGCGAACGCTTCGTCGGGTTTGGGATGCAACTTGCCCCTTAGCAATTTTTGCTAAGTTTTTTGAAAACCGCTACCCTCCTCCTCGAGGTGCTAGGGGCGAGGTGTTTTTCAGCGAACCCTTCATTGGGTTTGGGCTGCAATGAGCCCCTTAATGATTTTTTCTAAGTTTTTTTTTTTGTAAAATGCCAACCTCCCCCACGAGGTGCTTGGGACGAGGTGTTTTTGAGCGAAACCTTCGTCGGGTTTGGGCTGCAACGAGCCCCTTAACGATTTTTTGCTAAGTTTTTTGAAAAACACTAGCATCCCCCTTGAGGTGCTAGGGGTGAGGTGTTTTTGAGCGAACCCTTCGTCGGGTTTGGGCTGCCACGAGCCCCTTAGCGTTTTTTGCTATGTTTTTTGAGAAACGCCACCCTCCCCCTCGACGTGCTAGGGGCGAGGTGTTTTCGAGCGAACCCTTCATCGGGTTTGGGCTGCAACAAGCCCCTTAGCGATATTTGCTATGTTTTTTAAAAAATGCCACCCTCCTCCTCGAGGTGCTTGCGACGTGGTGTTTTCGAGTGGACCCTTTGTTGGATTTGGGATGCAATGAGCCCCTTAGCGATTTTTGCTAAGTTTTTTGAAAAACGCCACCCTCCCCCTCGAGGTGCTAGGGGCGAGGTGTTTTCGAGCAAGCCCTTCATCAGGTTTGGGCAGCAACCAGCCCCTTAGCGATTTTTGCTATGTTTTTTAAAAAACGCCACCCTCCCCCTCGAGGTGCTAGGGGTAACGTGTTTTCAAGAGAACCCTTCGTCGAGCTTGGGCAGCAACAAGCCCCATAGCCATTTTTGCTAAGTTTTTTGAAAAACGCCACCCTGCGCATCGAGGTGCTAGGGGCAAAGTGTTTTCAAGCGAACCCTTCGTCGGGTTTGGGCTGCAACAAGCCCCTTAGCCATTTTTGCTAAGTTTTTTGAAAAATGCCACCCTCCACCTCGAGGTGCTAGGGGCGAGATGTTTTCGGGCGAACCCTTCATCGGGTTTGGGCTGCAATGAGCCCCTTAATGATTTTTTCTAAGTTTTTTTTTGTAAAATGCCAACCTCCCCCACGAGGTGCTTGGGACGAGGTGTTTTTGAGCGAAACCTTCGTCGGGTTTGGGCTGCAACGAGCCCCTTAGCGATTTTTTGCTAAGTTTTTTGAAAAACACTAGCATCCCCCTTGAGGTGCTAGGGGTCAGGTGTTTTCGAGCGAACCCTTCGTCGGGTTTGGGCTGCCACGAGCCCCTTAGCAATTTTTGCTGGGATGAGGTGTTTTCGAGCGAACCCTTCACTGTAACGAGCCCCTTAGCGATTTTTTCTATGTTTTTTGAAAAATGCCACCCTCCCCCTCGAGGTGCTAGTGGGAAGGTGTTTTGAAGCGAACCCTTCATCGGGTTTGGGCTGCAACAAGCCCCTTAGCCATTTTTGCTATGTTTTTTGAAAAATGCCACCCTCCCCCTCGAGGTGCTAGGGGCGAGGTGTTTGCGAGCGAACCCTTCGTCGGGTTTGGGCAGCAACGAGCCCCTCAGCATTTTTTACTAAGTTTTTTGAAAAACGCCACCCACCTCCTCGAGGTGCTAGGGACGAGGTATTTTTGAGCGAACCCTTCATCGGGTTTGGGTTGCAAGAAGCCCCTTAGTGATTTTTGCTATGTTTTTTAAAAAACGCCACCCTCCCCCTCGAGGTGCTAGGGGTAACGTGTTTTCAAGAGAACCCTTCGTCGGGCTTGGGCTGCAACAAGCCCCTTTGCCATTTTTGCTAAGTTTTTTGAAAAACGCCACCCTCCCCCTTGTGGTGCTTGGGGCAAGGTGTTTTCAAGCGAACCCTTCGTCGGGTTTGGGCTGCAACAAGACCCTTAGCCATTTTTGCTAAGTTTTTTGAAAAACGCTACCCTCCACCTCGAGGTGCTAGGGGCGAGATGTTTTCGGGCGAACCCTTCGTCGGGTTTGGGCTACAACATGCCCCTTAGCAATTTTTGCTATGTTTTTTGAAAACCGCTACCCTCCTCCTCGAGGTGCTAGGGGCGAGGTGTTTTTCAGCGAACCCTTCATTGGGTTTGGGCTGCAATGAGCCCCTTAATGATTTTTTCTAAGTTTGTTTTTTGTAAAATGCCAACCTCCCGCACGAGGTGCTTGGGACGAGGTGTTTTTGAGCGAACCCTTCGTCGGGTTTGGGCTGCAACGAGCCCCTTAGCGATTTTTTGCTATGTTTTTTAAAAAACTCTAGCATCCCCCTCGAGGTGCTAGGGGTGAGGTGTTTTCGAGCGAACCCTTCGTTGGGTTTGGGCTGCCACGAGCCCCTTAGCAATTTTTGCTAGGACGAGGTGTTTTCGAGCGAACCATTCACTATAACGAGCCCCTTAGCGATTTTTGCTATGTTTTATGAAAAATGCCACCCTCCCCCTCGAGGTGCTAGTGGCAAGGTGTTTTGAAGCGAACCCTTCATCGGGTTTGGGCTGCAACAAGCCCCTTAGCCATTTTTGCTATGTTTTTTGAAAAATGACACCCTCCCCCTCGAGGTGCCAGGGGCGAGGTGTTTTCGAGCGAACCCTTCGTCGGGTTTGGGCAGCAATGAGCCCCTCAGCAATTTTTACTAAGTTTTTTGAGAAACGCCACCCTCCCTCTCGAAGTGCTCGGGGCGAGGTGTTTTCGAGCGAGCCCTTCATCGGGTTTGGGCTGCAACGAGCCCCTTAGTGATTTTTGCTATGTTTTTTAAAAAATGCCACCCTCCGCCTCGACGTGCTAGGGGCAAGGTGTTTTCAAGCGAACTATTCATCGGGTTTGGGCTGCAACAAGCCCGTTAGCCATTTTTGCTAAGTTTTTTGAAAGACGCCACCCTCCCCCTCGAGGTGCTAGGGGCGAGGTGTTTTCGGGCGAACCCTTCGTCGGGTTTGGGCTGCAATGAGCCCCGTAGCAATTTTTGCTAAGTTTTTTGAAAAACGCTACCCTCCTCCTCGAGGTGCTAGGGGCGAGTGTTTTCGAGCGAACCCTTTATTGGGTTTGGGCTGCAATGATTTTTTCTAAGTTTTTTTTGAAAAATGCCAACATCCCCCACGAGGTGCTTGGGACGAGGTGTTTTTGAGGAACCCTTTGTCGGGTTTGGGCTGCAACGAGCCCCTTAGCGATATTTTGCTAAGTTTTTTGAAAAACGCTAGCATCCCCCTCGAGGTGCTAGGGGTGAGGTGTTTTCGAGCGAACCCTTCATCGGGTTTGGGCTGCCATGAGCCCCTTAGCAATTTTTGCCGGGACGATGTGTTTTAGAGCGAAAACTTCACTGTAACGAGCCCCTTAGCAATTTTTGCTATGTTTGGAAAAATGCCACCCTCCCCCTCGAAGTGCTAGGGGCGAGGTGTTTTCGAGCGAACCCTTCATTGGGTTTGGACAGCAACGAGCCCCTTAGCAATTTTTGCTAAGTTTTTTGAAAAACGCCACCCACCACCTCGAGGTGCTAGGGACGAGGTGTTTTCGAGCGAACCCTTCGTTAGGTTTGGGATGCAACTAGCCCCTTAGCGATTTTTGCTAATTTTTTTGAAAAAGGCCACCCTCCTCCTCGAGGTGCTAGGGG
Source organism: Eleusine coracana subsp. coracana (assembly GCA_032690845.1). Taxonomy (NCBI): domain Eukaryota; kingdom Viridiplantae; phylum Streptophyta; class Magnoliopsida; order Poales; family Poaceae; genus Eleusine; species Eleusine coracana. The sequence goes on from MU847674.1 coordinate 45,608, forward strand.
CGTGGTGTTTTCGAGCAGACCCTTCGTTGGGTTTGTGATGCAATGAGCCCCTTAGCAATTTTTGCTATGTTTTTTTCGAAAAATACCACCCTCCCCCTCGAGGTGCTAGGGGCGAGGTGTTTTCGAGTGAACCCTTCGTCGAGTTTGGGCTGCAACAAGCCCCTTAGGAATTTTTGCTACGTTTTTTGAAATACGCCACCCTCACCCTCGAGGTGCTAGGGGCGAGGTGTTTTCGGGCGAACCCTTGGGGTTTGGGCTGCAACAAGCCCCGTAGCAATTTTTGCTAAGTTTTTTGAAAAACGCTACCCTCCTCCTCGAGGTGCTAGGGGCGAGGTGTTTTTCAGCGAACCCTTCATTGGGTTTGGGCTGCAATCTAAGTTTTTTTTTTGAAATATGCCAACCTCCCCCACGAGGTGCTTGGGACGAGGTGTTTTTGAGCGAACCCTTCGTCGGTTTTGGGCTGCAACGAGCCCCTTAGCGATATTTTGCTTAGTTTTTTGAAAAAACGCTAGCATCCCCCTCGAGGTGATAGGGGTGAGGTGTTTTCGAGCGAACCCTTCGTCGGGTTTGGGCTGCCATGAGCCCCTTAGCAATTTTTGCTAAGGATTTTGAAAAACGCCAGCCCCCCCCTCAAGGTGCTAGGGACGAGGTGGTTTCGAGCGAACCCTTCATTGGGTTTGGGCTGTGACGAGCCCCTTAGCGATTTTTGCTATGTTTTTTGAAAAACGCAACCCTCCCCCTCGAGGTGCTAGGGGCAAGGTGTTTTCAAGCGAGCCCTTCATCGGGTATGGGCTTCAACGAGCCCCTTAGCGATTTTTGCTATGCTTTTTGAAAAACACCACCCACCCCCGCGAGGTGCTAGGGACGAGGTGTTTTCGACCGAACCCTTTGTTAGGTTTTGGATGCAACTAGCCCCTTAGCGATTTTTGCTATGTTTTTTGAAAAACACCACCCTCCTTCTCGAGGTGCTTGGGACATGGTGTTTTCGAGTGGACCCTTTGTTGGGTTTGGGATGCAATGAGCCCCTTAGTGATTTTTGCTAAGATTTTCGAAAAACCCCACGCTCCCCCTCAAGGTGGTAGGGGCGAGGTGTTTTTGAGCAAGCCCTTTGTCGGGTTTTGGCTGCAACAAGCCCCTTAGCGATTTTTGCTATGTTTTTTAAAAAACGCCACCCTCCCCCTCGAGGTGCTAGGGGTAAGGTGTTTTCAAGCAAACCTTCGTCAGGTTTGGGCTGCAACAAGCCCCTAGGCCATTTTTGCTATGTTTGTTGAAAAACGCCACCCTCCCCCTCGAGGTGCTTGGGGCAAGGTGTTTTCAAGCAAACCCTTCGTCAGGTTTGGGCTGCAACAAGCCCCTTAGCCTTTTTGCTATGTTTTTTGAAAAACGCCACCCTCACCCCTCGAGGTGCTAGGCGCGAGGTGTTCTCGTGCGAACCCTTTGTCGGGTTTGGGCTGCAACGAGCCCCTTAGCA
>MU847675.1:0-46826 GCA_032690845.1 Eleusine coracana subsp. coracana
ATGTGGGCTATAGCACATGCCCTCGAGGGTCAGATATGATTTATGTGTTTTTTTGTTATTTTCATTCCAGCCAATTTTCACCCATCTAAGCCATTTTCATGGGCTATGGCACATCCTATCGAGAGTCTATAGCAAGATTCATGTCCTAGACTCCTCTTTTCGATGTAATTTTAAGTCTGCCTAAGGTGTTTGTGGGCTATAGCACATGCCCTCGAGGTCAGATATCATTTATCTATTTTTCTTGTATGTTCTTCGAGTCAGTTTCCACCCAACTAAGTCATTTCATAGGCTATAGCACATCCTATCGAGAGACTATAGCAATATTCATGTCCTAGACTCCTCCTCTTTTTGATGTAATTTTGAGCCTATCTAAGGTGTTCGTGGGCTATAGAACATGCCCTTGAGGGTCAGATATGATTTATCTATATTTTTTTGTGTTATCTTCATTCGAGCCATTTTTAACCATCTAGGCCATTTCATAGGCTATGAGCACATCCTATCCGAGAGACAATAGCAATATTCATGTCCTAGACCCCTCCTCTTTCCTGTTGTAATTTTGAGCAAGTCTAAGCGTGTCCGTGGGCTATAGCACATGCCGTCGAGGGTCAGATATCATTTATCTATTTTTTTATTATCTCATTCGAGCCAGGGCCTAGGGCACATCCTATCGAGAGACTATAGCAATATTCAAGTCCTAGGACTCCTCCTCTTTTGATGTAATTTGAGCTGTCTAAGGTGTTCGTCATGCTATATCACATGCCCTTGAGGGTCAGATATGATTTATCTATATTTTTTTGTTATATTCATTCGAGCCATTTTTTAACCATCTAGGCCATTTTCGTGGGCTATAGCACATCCTAGCGAGATATTATAGGCAATACTCATGACGTAGACCCTCCTCCTCTTCCGATGTAATTTTGAGCCTATCTAAGATGTTGGTGGGCTATAGCAAATGCCCTTGAGGGTTAGATATGATTTATGTGTTTTTTTTTGTTATTTCATTCGAGCAAATTTTCACCCATCGAAGCCATTTTCATGGGCTATAGGCACGTTCTATCGAGAGTCTATAGCAATACACATGTCCTAGACTCCTCCTCTTTTCAATGTAATTTTCAGTTTGTCTTAGTTGCCGTAGACTATAGCACATGCCCTCGAGGGTCAGATATGATTTATCTATTTTTGTTGCTATCTTCATTCGAGCCAGTTCCACCCACTAAGTCATTTTCATGGGCTATAGCACATCTATCGAGAGACTATAGCAATATTCATAGTCCTAGACTCCTCCTCTTTTTGATGTGTAATTTTTGAGCTCGTCTAAGGTTGTTTGTGGGCTATAGCACATACCCTTGAGGGGTCAGATATGATTTATTCTATATGTTTTTGTTATCTTCATAAAAGTCATTTTTTAAACCATCTAGGCCCACTTTTGTGGCTATAGCACATCATATCAAGAGATATATAGCAATACTAATGTCATATACTCCTCCCTTTCCGATGTAATTTTGAGCCTGTCTAAATTGGCCGTGGCTATAGCACATGCCCTTGAGTGTCAGATATGATTATATGTTTTTTTTGTTAAGTCTTCATTCGAGCTAGTTTCGCACCCACGTCAATTTTTATGGCCTATAGCAGATCCTGTCGAGAGTCTATGAGCAATATTCATGTCCTGAGACCCTCCTCTTTTCATGATTGTAATGTTGAGTCTTGTCTAAGGTGTTCGTGTCACTATAGCACATGCACTCGACTGTCAGATATTATTTTCTATTTTGTTGTATCATTTATTTCGAGCCAGGGTCTCACCCACTAAGCCATTTTCCATGGCCTATAGCAGATCTTATCGAGAGTCTACAGCAATATTCATGTCCTAGACTCCTCTTCTTTTTAAGTGTAATTTTGAGTCTGTCTAAGGTGTTCGTGGGCCTATAGCACAGTCCGCGAGGGTCAGATCTCATTATCTATTTTTGTGTATCCTTCACTCGAGCCAGTTTCCACCCAACTAATCCATTTTCACGGGCTATAGCACATCCTCTCCGAGAGTCTATAGCAATATTCATGTCCTTCACATCCTCCTCTTCTTGATGTACTTTTGGTTCTGTCTAAGGTGTCCATAGGGCTATAACACATGCCCTCGAGGGTCCAGATATCATTTATCTTATTTTGTTGACATCTTCATTCGAGCCAGTTTCCACCCAACTAAGCCATTTTCATAGGCTATAGCACATCCTATCGGAGACTATAGCAATATTCATGTCCTAGACTCCTCCTCTTTTTGATGTAATTTTGAGCCTATCTAAGGTGTTCGTGGGCTATAGAACATGCCCTTGAGGGTCAGATATGATTTATCTATATTTTTTTGTTATCTTCATTCGAGCCATTTTAAACCATCTAGGCCATTTTCATAGGCTATAGCACATCCTATCGAGAGACAATAGCAATATTCATGTCCTAGACCCCTCCTCTTTCCTGTTGTAATTTTAAGCAAGTCTAAGGTGTTTCGTGGGCTATAGCACATGCCCTCGAGGGTCAGATATCATTTATCTATTTTGCTATTATCTTCATTCGAGCCGGTTTCCACCGAACTAAGCCATTATTATGGCCTAGAGCACATCCTATCGAGAGAATATAGCAATATTCATGTCCTAGACTCCTCTTTTTAAGTAATTTTGAGGCTCTCTAAGGTGTTCGTGGGCTATAGCACATGTCCTTGAGGGTTAGACATGATTTATCTATATTTTTTTGTTATATTCATTTGAGCCATTTTTTAACCATCTAGGCCATTTTCCTGGGCTATAGCACATCCTATGGAGATTATAGCAATGCTCATGCCGTAGACTCCTCCTCTTTCCTATGTAATTTTGAGCATGTCTAAGGTGTATGTGGGCTATAGCACATGCCCTCGAGGGTCAGATATGATTTATGTGTTTTTTTGTTATTTTCATTCCAGCCAATTTTCACCCATCTAAGCCATTTTCATGGGCTATGGCACATCCTATCGAGAGTCTATAGCAAGATTCATGTCCTAGACTCCTCTTTTCGATGTAATTTTAAGTCTGCCTAAGGTGTTTGTGGGCTATAGCACATGCCCTCGAGGGTCAGATATCATTTATCTATTTTTCTTGTATGTTCATTCGAGTCAGTTTCCACCCAACTAAGTCATTTTCATAGGCTATAGCACATCCTATCGAGAGACTATAGCAATATTCATGTCCTAGACTCCTCCTCTTTTTGATGTAATTTTGAGCCTATCTAAGGTGTTCGTGGGCTATAGAACATGCCCTTGAGGGTCAGATATGATTTATCTATATTTTTTTGTTATCTTCATTCGAGCCATTTTTAACCATCTAGGCCATTTTCATAGGCTATAGCACATCCTATCGAGAGACAATAGCAATATTCATGTCCTAGACCCCTCCTCTTTCCTGTTGTAATTTTGAGCAAGTCTAAGGTGTCCGTGGGCTATAGCACATGCCGTCGAGGGTCAGATATCATTTATCTATTTTTTTTATTATCTTCATTCGAGCCAGGCCTAGGGCACATCCTATCGAGAGACTATAGCAATATTCAAGTCCTAGACTCCTCCTCTTTTTGATGTAATTTTGAGCCTGTCTAAGGTGTTCGTAGGCTATATCACATGCCCTTGAGGGTCAGATATGATTTATCTATATTTTTTTGTTATATTCATTCGAGCCATTTTTAACCATCTAGGCCATTTTCGTGGGCTATAGCACATCCTATCGAGATATTATAGCAATACTCATGACGTAGACTCCTCCTCTTTCCGATGTAATTTTGAGCCTATCTAAGATGTTGGTGGGCTATAGCAAATGCCCTTGAGGGTTAGATATGATTTATGTGTTTTTTTTGTTATTTTCATTCGAGCAAATTTTCACCCATCTAAGCCATTTTCATGGGCTATAGCACGTTCTATCGAGAGTCTATAGCAATACACATGTCCTAGACTCCTCCTCTTTTCAATGTAATTTTCAGTTTGTCTTAGTTGTCCGTAGACTATAGCACATGCCCTCGAGGGTCAGATATGATTTATCTATTTTGTTGCTATCTTCATTCGAGCCAGTTTCCACCCAACTAAGGCATTTTCATAGGCTATAGCACATCCTATCGAGAGACTATAGCAATATTTATGTCCTAGACTCCTCCTCTTTTTGATGTAATTTTGAGCCTGTTTAAGGTGTTTGTGGGCTATAGCACATGCCCTTGAGGGTCAGATATGATTTATCTATATTCTTTTGTTATCTTCATTGGATCCATTTTTTAACCATAGGCCATTTTGTGGGCCATAGCACATCCTATCGAGAGATTATAGCAATACTCATGTCGTAGACTCCTCTTTCTGATATAATTTTGAGCTTGTCTAAGGTGTCCATGGGATATAGCACATGCCCTCGAGGGTCAGATATGATTTATGTGTTTTTTTTTGTTATTTTCATTCGAGCCAGTTTCCACCCAACTAAGACATTTTCACAGGCTATAGCACATCCTATCAAGAGACTATAGCAATAATCATGTCCTAGACTCCTACTTTTTTTTATGTAATTTTGAGCTCGACTAAGGTGTTTTACGGCTATAGCACATACCCTTGAGGGTTTGTTATGATTTATCTATATGTTTTTGTTATCTTTATTCAAGCCATTTTTTAACCATCTAGGCCATTTTCGTGGGCTATAGCACATCCTATCGAGAGATTATAGCAATACTAATGTCATAGACTCCTCCGCTTTCCGATGTAATTTTGAGCCTATCTAAGTTGTGTGTGGGCTATAGCACATGCCCTCGAGTGTCAGATATGATTTATGTGTTTTTTTTTTTGTTATCTTCATTCGAGCTAGTTTCCACCCAACTAAGTCATTTTCATGGCCTATAGCAGATCCTATCGAGAGTCTATAGCAATATTCATGTCCTAGACTCCTCCTCTTTTCAATGTAATTTTGAGTCTGTCTAAGGTGTCCGCGGGCTATAGCACATGCCCTAGAGGGTCAGATATCATTTATCTATTTTTGTTGCTATCTTCATTCTAGCCACTTTCCACCCAACTAAGCCATTTTCATGGGCTATAGCACATCCTATCGAGAGACTATAGCAATATTCAAGTCCTAGACTCCTCCTCTTTTTGATGTAATTTTGAGCCTGTCTAAGGTGTTCGTAGGCTATATCACATGCCCTTGAGGGTCAGATATGATTTATCTATATTTTTTTGTTATATTCATTCGAGCCATTTTTTAACCATCTAGGCCATTTTCGTGGGCTATAGCACATCCTATCGAGATATTATAGCAATACTCATGACGTAGACTCCTCCTCTTTCCGATGTAATTTTGAGCCTATCTAAGATGTTGGTGGGCTATAGCAAATGCCCTTGAGGGTTAGATATGATTTATGTGTTTTTTTTGTTATTTTCATTCGAGCAAATTTTCACCCATCTAAGCCATTTTCATGGGCTATAGCACGTTCTATCGAGAGTCTATAGCAATACACATGTCCTAGACTCCTCCTCTTTTCAATGTCATTTTCAGTTTGTCTTAGTTGTCCGTAGACTATAGCACATGCCCTCGAGGGTCAGATATGATTTATCTATTTTTGTTGCTATCTTCATTCGAGCCAGTTTCCACCCAACTAAGGCATTTTCATAGGCTATAGCACATCCTATCGAGAGACTATAGCAATATTTATGTCCTAGACCTCCTCCTCTTTTTGATGTAATTTTGAGCCTTTTAAGGTGTTCGTGGGCTATAGCACATGCCTTTGAGGGTCAGATATGATTTATCTATATTCTTTTGTTATCTTCATTCGATCCATTTTTTAACCATCTAGGCCATTTTTGTGGGCTATAGCACATCCTATCGAGAGATTATAGCAATACTCATGTCGTAGACTCCTCCTCTTTCTGATATAATTTTGAGCTTGTCTAAGGTGTCCATGGGATATAGCACATGCCCTTGAGGGTCAGATATGATTTATGTGTTTTTTTGTTATTTTCATTCGAGCCAGTTTTCACCCAACTAAGACATTTTCACAGGCTATAGCACATCCTATCAAGAGACTATAGCAATAATCATGTCCTAGACTCCTACTTTTTTTGATGTAATTTTGAGCTCGACTAAGGTGTTTTAGGGCTATAGCACATACCCTTGAGGGTTTGTTATGATTTATCTATATGTTTTTGTTATCTTTATTCAAGCCATTTTTTAACCATCTAGGCCATTTTCGTGGGCTATAGCACATCTTATCAAGAGATTATAGCAATACTAATGTCATAGACTCCTCCGCTTTCCGATGTAATTTTGAGCCTATCTAAGTTGTCTGTGGGCTATAGCACATGCCCTCGAGTGTCAGATATGATTTATGTGTTTTTTTTTGTTATCTTCATTCGAGCTAGTTTCTACCCAACTAAGTCATTTTCATGGCCTATAGCAGATCCTATCGAGAGTCTATATCAATATTCATGTCCTAGACTCCTCCTCTTTTCAATGTAATTTTGAGTCTGGCTAAGGTGTTCGTGGGCTATAGCACATGCCCTCGAGGATCAGATATCATTTATCTATTTTTTGTTGTTATCTTCATTCGAGCCACTTTCCACCCAACTAAGCCATTTTCATGGGCTATAGCACATGCCCTTAAGGGTCAGATATGATTTATCTATATTTTTTGGTTATCTTTATTTGAGCCATTTTTTAACCATCTAGGCCATTTTCATGGGCTATAGCACATCTTATCAAGAGATTATAGCAATACTCATGTCGTAGACTCCTCCTCTTTCTGATGTAATTTTGAGCCTGTCTAACGTGTCTGTGGGCTATAGCACATGCCCTCAAGGGTTAAATATGACTTATGTGTTTTTTTGTTATAGTCATTCGAGCCAATTTTCACCCATCTAAGCCACTTTCATGGGCAATAGCACATCCTATCAAGAGTCTATAGCAATATTCATGTCCTAGACTCCTCCTTTTTTTGATTTATCTATTTTTGTTGTTATCTTCATTCGAGCCACTTTCCACCCAACTAAGCCATTTTCATGGGCTATAGCACATGCCCTTAAGGGTCAGATATGATTTATCTATATTTTTTGGTTATCTTCATTCGAGCCAATTTTTAACCATCTAGGCCATTTTCGTGGGCTATAGCACATCTTATCAAGAGATTATAGCAATACTCATGTCGTAGGATCCTCCTCTTTCCGATGTAATTTTGAGCCTATCTAAGGTGTCGGTGGGCTATAGCAAATGCCCTCAAGGGTAAGATATGATTTATGTGTTTTTTTGTTATAGTCATTCGAGCCAATTTTCACCCATCTAAACCACTTTAAAGGGCTATAGCACATCCTATCAAGAGTCTATAGCAATATTCATGTCCTAGACTCCTCCTCTTTTCAATGTAATTTTGAGTCTGTCTAAGGTGTCCGTGGGCTATAGCACATGCCCTAGAGGGTCAGATATCATTTATCTATTTTTGTTGCTATCTTCATTCTAGCCAGTTTCCACCCAACTAAGCCATTTTCATAGGCTATAGCACAACCTATCGAGAGACTATAGCAATATTCAAGTCCTAGACTCCTCCTCTTTTTGATGTAATTTTGAGCCTGTCTAAGGTGTTCGTAGGCTATATCACATGCCCTTGAGGGTCAGATATGATTTATCTATATTTTTTTGTTATATTCATTCGAGCCATTTTTTAACCATCTAGGCCATTTTCGTGGGCTATAGCACATCCTATCGAGATATTATAGCAATACTCATGTCGTAGACTCCTCCTCTTTCTGATATAATTTTGAGCTTGTCTAAGGTGTCCATGGGATATAGCACATGCCCTCGAGGGTCAGATATCATTTAGCTATTTTTGTTTCTATCTTTATTCGAGCTAGTTCCACCCAACTAAGCCATTTTCAAAGGCTATAGCACATCCTATCGAGAGACAATAGCAATATTCATGTCCTCGAGTGTCAGATATCATTTATCTATATGTTTTTGTTATCTTTATTCAAGCCATTTTTTAACCATCTAGGCCATTTTCGTGGGCTATAGCACATCCTATCGAGAGATTATAGCAATACTAATGTCATAGACTCCTCCGCTTTCCGAAGTAATTTTATGCCTATCTAAGTTGTTTGTGGGCTATAGCCCATGCCCTCGAGTGTCAGATATGAATTATGAGTTTTTTTTGTTATCTTCATTCGAGCTAGTTTCCACCCAACTAAGTCATTTTCATGGCCTATAGCAGATTCTATCGAGATTCTATAGCAATATTCAGGTCCTAGACTCCTCCTCTTTTCAATGTAATTTTGAGTCTGTCTAAGGTGTTCGTGGGCTATAGCACATGCCCTCGAGGGTCAGATATCATTTATCTTTTTTTGTTGTTATCTTCATTCGAGCCACTTTCCACCCAACTAAGCCATTTTCATGGGCTATAGCACATGCCCTTAAGGGTCAGATATGATTTATCTATATTTTTTGGTTATCTTCATTCGTGCCATTTTTTAACCATCTAGGCCATTTTCGTGGGCTATAGCACATCTTATCAAGAGATTATAGCAATACTCATGCCGTAGACTCCTCCTCTTTCCGATGTAATTTTGAGCCTGTCTAAGGTGTCTGTGGGCTATAGCACATGCCCTCAAAGGTTAGATATGATTTATGTGTTTTTTGTTATAGTCATTCGAGCCAATTTTCACCCATCTAAGCCACTTTAAAGGGCTATAGCACATCCTATCGAGAGACTATAAGAATATTCAAGTCCTAGACTCCTCCTCTTTTTGATGTAATTTAGAGCCTGTCTAAGGTGTTCGTGGGCTATAGCACATGCCCTTGAGGGTCAGATATGATTTATCCATATTGTTTTGTTATCTTCAATCGAGCCATTATGAACCATCTAGGCCATTTTCGTGGGCTTTAGCACATCCTATCAAGAGACTATAGCAATATTCATGTCGTAGACTCCTCCTCTTTCTGATGTAATTTTGAGCCTGTCTAAGGTGTCCGTGGGCTATAGCACATGCCCTCGAGGGTCAGATATTATTTATGTGTTTTTTTTGTTATTTTCATTTGAGCCAATTTTCACCCATCTAAGCCATTTTCATGGGCTATAGCACATCCTATCGAGAGTCTATAGCAATATTCATGTCCTAGACTCCTCCACTTTTTGTTGAAATTTTGAGTCTGTCTAAGGTGTCTGTGGGCTATAGCACATGCCCTCGAGGGTCAGATATCATTTATCTATTTTTGTTGTTATCTTCATTCGAACCAGTTTCCACCCAACTAAGCCATTTTTCATAGGCTATAGCGCATCCTATCGTGAGACTATAGCAATATTCCTGTCCTAGACTCCTCCTCTTTTTGATGTAATTTTGAGCCTGTCTATGGTGGTCGTGGGCTATAGCACATGCCCTCGAGGGTCAGATATGATTTATCTATACTTTTTTGTTATCTTCATTCGATCCATTTTTAACCATCTAGGCCATTTTTGTGGGCTATAGCACATCCTATCGAGAGATTATAGCAATACTCATGTCGTAGACTCCTCCTCTTTCTGATATAATTTTGAGCTTGTCTAAGGTGTCCATGGGATATAGCACATGCCCTCGAGGGTCAGATATGATTTATGTGTTTTTTGTTATTTTCATTCGAGCCAGTTTTCACCCAACTAAGACATTTTCACAGGCTATAGCACATCCTATCAAGAGACTATAGCAATAATCATGTCCTAGACTCCTACTTTTTTTGATGTAATTTTGAGCTCGACTAAGGTGTTTTAGGGCTATAGCACATACCCTTGAGGGTTTGTTATGATTTATCTATATGTTTTTGTTATCTTTATTCAAGCCATTTTTTAACCATCTAGGCCATTTTCGTGGGCTATAGCACATCTTATCAAGAGATTATAGCAATACTAATGTCATAGACTCCTCCGCTTTCCGATGTAATTTTGAGGCTATCTAAGTTGTCTGTGGGCTATAGCACATGCCCTCGAGTGTCAGATATGATTTATGTGTTTTTTTTTTGTTATCTTCATTCGAGCTAGTTTCTACCCAACTAAGTCATTTTCATGGCCTATAGCAGATCCTATCGAGAGTCTATAGCAATATTCATGTCCTAGACTCCTCCTCTTTTCAATGTAATTTTGAGTCTGGCTAAGGTGTTCGTGGGCTATAGCACATGCCCTCGAGGATCAGATATCATTTATCTATTTTTGTTGTTATCTTCATTCGAGCCACTTTCCACCCAACTAAGCCATTTTCATGGGCTATAGCACATGCCCTTAAGGGTCAGATATGATTTATCTATATTTTTTGGTTATCTTTATTTGAGCCATTTTTTAACCATCTAGGCCATTTTCATGGGCTATAGCACATCTTATCAAGAGATTATAGCAATACTCATGTCGTAGACTCCTCCTCTTTCTGATGTAATTTTGAGCCTGTCTAACGTGTCTGTGGGCTATAGCACATGCCCTCAAGGGTTAAATATGACTTATGTGTTTTTTTGTTATAGTCATTTGAGCCAATTTTCACCCATCTAAGCCACTTTAAAGGGCTATAGCACATCCTATCGAGAGTCTATAGCAATATTCATGTCCTAGACTCCTCCTCTTTTCGATGTAATTTTGAGTCTATCTAAGGTGTCCGTGGGCTATAGCACATGCCCTCGAGGGTCATATATCATTTATCTATTTTTGTTGCTATCTTCATTCCAGCCAGTTTCCACCCAACTAAGCCATTTTCGTGTGCTATAGCACATCCTATCGATCGACTATAGCAACATTCATGTCATAGACTGCTCCTCTTTCCGATGTAATTCTTAGCCTGCTTAAGGTGTCGGTGGGCTATAGCACATGCCCTCGAGGGTCAGATATGATTTATGTGTTTTCTTTTGGTTTTTTTCATTCGAGCCAGTTTTCACCCATCTGAGCCATTTTCATGGGCTATAGCACATCCTATCAAGAGTCTATAGTAATATTCATGTCCTAGACTCCTCCTCTTTTCGATGTAATTTTGAGTCTGTCTAAGGTGTTCATGGGCTATAGCACATGCCCTCGAGGGTCAGATATCATTTAGCTATTTTTGTTTCTATCTTTATTCGAGCTAGTTCCACCCAACTAAGCCATTTTCAAAGGCTATAGCACATCCTATCGAGAGACAATAGCAATATTCATGTCCTCGAGTGTCAGATATCATTTATCTATATGTTTTTGTTATCTTTATTCAAGCCATTTTTTAACCATCTAGGCCATTTTCGTGGGCTATAGCACATCCTATCGAGAGATTATAGCAATACTAATGTCATAGACTCCTCCGCTTTCCGAAGTAATTTTATGCCTATCTAAGTTGTTTGTGGGCTATAGCCCATGCCCTCGAGTGTCAGATATGAATTATGAGTTTTTTTTGTTATCTTCATTCGAGCTAGTTTCCACCCAACTAAGCCATTTTCATGGCCTATAGCAGATCCTATCGAGAGTCTATAACAATATTCATGTCCTAGACTCCTCTTCTTTTTGATGTATTATTGACCCTACCTAAGCTGTTCATGGGCTATCGCACATGCCCTCGAGGGTCAGATATCATTTATCTATTTTTGTTGTATCTTCATTCGAGCCAGTTTCCACCCAACTAATCCATTTTCATGGGCTATAGCACATCCTATCGAGAGACTATAGCAATATTCATAGTCCTAGACTCCTCCTCTTTTTGATGTAATTTTGAGACTGTCTAAGGTGTTCCTAGGCTATAGCACATGCCCTTGAAGGTTAGATATAATTTATCTATATTTTTTTGTTTTATTCATTCGAGCCATTTTTAACCATTTAGGCCATTTTCGTGGGGTATAGCACATCCTATCAAGATATTATAGCAATACTCATGTCGTAGACTCCTCCGCTTTCCAATGTAATTTTTTGTCTATCTAAGGTGTCTGTGGGCTATAGCACATGCCCTTGAGGGTCACATATGATTTATGTGTTTTTTTGTTATTTTCATTTGAGCCAATTTTCACCCATCTAAGCCATTTTCGTGGGCTATAGCACATCCTATCGAGAGTCTATAGCAATATTCATGTCCTAAACTCCTCTTTTCGATGTAATTTTGAGTCTATCTAAGGTATCCATGGGCTATAGCTCATGCCCTCGAGGGTCACATATCATTTATCTATTTTTGTTTTTATCTTCATTCGAGTCAGTTTCCACCCAACTAGGCCATTTTCATAGGCTATAGCACATCCTATCGAGAGACTATAGCAATATTCATGTCCTAGACTCCTCCTCTTTTTGATGTAATTTTGAGCCTGTCTATGGTGGTCGTGGGCTATAGCACATGCCCTCGAGGGTCAGATATGATTTATCTATACTTTTTTGTTATTTTCATTCGAGCCATTTTTTTAACCATCTAGGCCATTTTCGTGGGCTATAGCACATCCTATCGAGAGATTTTAGCAATACCCATGTCGTAGACTCCTCTTTTTGATGTAATTTGAGCCTGTCTAAGATGTCGGTGGGCTATAGCACATGCCCTCGAGGGTCAGATATGAATTATGTGTTTTTTTTGTTCTTTTCATTCGAGCCAGTTTTCACCCATCTAAGCCATTTTCATGGGCTATAGCACATCCTATCGAGAGTCTATAGCAATATTCATGTCCTAGACTCCTCCTCTTTTCGATGTAATTTTGAGTCCATCTAAGGTGTCCATGGGCTATAGCACATGCCCTTGAGGGTCAGATATTATTTATCTATTTTTGTTGCTATCTTCATTCGAGAAAGTTTCCACCCAACTAAGCCATTTTCATGGCCTATAGCAGATCCTATCGAGAGTCTATAACAATATTCATGTCCTAGACTCCTCTTCTTTTTGATGTATTATTGACCCTACCTAAGCTGTTCATGGGCTATCGCACATGCCCTCGAGGGTCAGATATCATTTATCTATTTTTGTTGTATCTTCATTCGAGCCAGTTTCCACCCAACTAATCCATTTTCATGGGCTATAGCACATCCTATCGAGAGACTATAGCAATATTCATAGTCCTAGACTCCTCCTCTTTTTGATGTAATTTTGAGACTGTCTAAGGTGTTCCTAGGCTATAGCACATGCCCTTGAAGGTTAGATATAATTTATCTATATTTTTTTGTTTTATTCATTCGAGCCATTTTTAACCATTTAGGCCATTTTCGTGGGGTATAGCACATCCTATCAAGATATTATAGCAATACTCATGTCGTAGACTCCTCCGCTTTCCAATGTAATTTTTTGTCTATCTAAGGTGTCTGTGGGCTATAGCACATGCCCTTGAGGGTCACATATGATTTATGTGTTTTTTTGTTATTTTCATTTGAGCCAATTTTCACCCATCTAAGCCATTTTCGTGGGCTATAGCACATCCTATCGAGAGTCTATAGCAATATTCATGTCCTAAACTCCTCTTTTCGATGTAATTTTGAGTCTATCTAAGGTATCCATGGGCTATAGCTCATGCCCTCGAGGGTCACATATCATTTATCTATTTTTGTTTTTATCTTCATTCGAGTCAGTTTCCACCCAACTAGGCCATTTTCATAGGCTATAGCACATCCTATCGAGAGACTATAGCAATATTCATGTCCTAGACTCCTCCTCTTTTTGATGTAATTTTGAGCCTGTCTAAGGTGTTCGTGGGCTATAGCACATGACCTTGAGGGTCAGATATGATTTATCTATATTTTTTGTTATCTTCATTCGAGCCATTTTTTTAATGATCTAGGCCATTTTCATGGGCTATAGCACATCCTATCGAGAGATTATAGCAATACTCATGTCGTAGACTCCTCCCCTTTCCGATGTAATTTTGAGCTTGTCTAAGGTGTCGGTGGGCTATAGCACATGCCCTCGAGGGTCAGATATGATTTATGTGTTTTTTTGTTATTTTCATTGGAGCCAATTTTCACCCATCTAAGCTTATTTCATGGGCTATAGCACATCCTATCGAGAGTCTATAGCAATATTCATGTCCTAGACATCTCTTTTCGATGTAATTTTGAGTCTGTCTAAGGTGTCCACGGGCTATAGCACATGCCCTCGAGGGTCAGATATCATTTATCTATTTTCATTGCTATCTTTATTCGAGCCAGTTTCCGCACAACTAAGCCATTTTCATGGCCTACAGCAGATCCTATCGAGGGTCTATAGCAATATTCAGGTCCTAGACTCCTCCTCTTTTCAATGTAATTTTGAGTCTGTCTAAGGTGTTCGTGGGCTATAGCACATGCCCTCGAGGGTCAGATATCATTTATCTTTTTTTGTTGTTATCTTCATTCGAGCCACTTTCCACCCAACTAAGCCATTTTCATGGGCTATAGCACATGCCCTTAAGGGTCAGATATGATTTATCTATATTTTTTGGTTATCTTCATTCGTGCCATTTTTTAACCATCTAGGCCATTTTCGTGGGCTATAGCACATCTTATCAAGAGATTATAGCAATACTCATGCCGTAGACTCCTCCTCTTTCCGATGTAATTTTGAGCCTGTCTAAGGTGTCTGTGGGCTATAGCACATGCCCTCAAAGGTTAGATATGATTTATGTGTTTTTTGTTATAGTCATTCGAGCCAATTTTCACCCATCTAAGCCACTTTAAAGGGCTATAGCACATCCTATCGAGAGACTATAAGAATATTCAAGTCCTAGACTCCTCCTCTTTTTGATGTAATTTAGAGCCTGTCTAAGGTGTTCGTGGGCTATAGCACATGCCCTTGAGGGTCAGATATGATTTATCCATATTGTTTTGTTATCTTCAATCGAGCCATTATGAACCATCTAGGCCATTTTCGTGGGCTTTAGCACATCCTATCAAGAGACTATAGCAATATTCATGTCGTAGACTCCTCCTCTTTCTGATGTAATTTTGAGCCTGTCTAAGGTGTCCGTGGGCTATAGCACATGCCCTCGAGGGTCAGATATTATTTATGTGTTTTTTTTTGTTATTTTCATTTGAGCCAATTTTCACCCATCTAAGCCATTTTCATGGGCTATAGCACATCCTATCGAGAGTCTATAGCAATATTCATGTCCTAGACTCCTCCACTTTTTGTTGAAATTTTGAGTCTGTCTAAGGTGTCTGTGGGCTATAGCACATGCCCTCGAGGGTCAGATATCATTTATCTATTTTTGTTGTTATCTTCATTCGAACCAGTTTCCACCCAACTAAGCCATTTTTCATAGGCTATAGCGCATCCTATCGAGAGACTATAGCAATATTCCTGTCCTAGACTCCTCCTCTTTTTGATGTAATTTTGAGCCTGTCTATGGTGGTCGTGGGCTATAGCACATGCCCTCGAGGGTCAGATATGATTTATCTATACTTTTTTGTTATCTTCATTCGATCCATTTTTTAACCATCTAGGCCATTTTTGTGGGCTATAGCACATCCTATCGAGAGATTATAGCAATACTCATGTCGTAGACTCCTCCTCTTTCTGATATAATTTTGAGCTTGTCTAAGGTGTCCATGGGATATAGCACATGCCCTCGAGGGTCAGATATGATTTATGTGTTTTTTTGTTATTTTCATTCGAGCCAGTTTTCACCCAACTAAGACATTTTCACAGGCTATAGCACATCCTATCAAGAGACTATAGCAATAATCATGTCCTAGACTCCTACTTTTTTTGATGTAATTTTGAGCTCGACTAAGGTGTTTTAGGGCTATAGCACATACCCTTGAGGGTTTGTTATGATTTATCTATATGTTTTTGTTATCTTTATTCAAGCCATTTTTTAACCATCTAGGCCATTTTCGTGGGCTATAGCACATCTTATCAAGAGATTATAGCAATACTAATGTCATAGACTCCTCCGCTTTCCGATGTAATTTTGAGGCTATCTAAGTTGTCTGTGGGCTATAGCACATGCCCTCGAGTGTCAGATATGATTTATGTGTTTTTTTTTGTTATCTTCATTCGAGCTAGTTTCTACCCAACTAAGTCATTTTCATGGCCTATAGCAGATCCTATCGAGAGTCTATAGCAATATTCATGTCCTAGACTCCTCCTCTTTTCAATGTAATTTTGAGTCTGGCTAAGGTGTTCGTGGGCTATAGCACATGCCCTCGAGGATCAGATATCATTTATCTATTTTTGTTGTTATCTTCATTCGAGCCACTTTCCACCCAACTAAGCCATTTTCATGGGCTATAGCACATGCCCTTAAGGGTCAGATATGATTTATCTATATTTTTTGGTTATCTTTATTTGAGCCATTTTTTAACCATCTAGGCCATTTTCATGGGCTATAGCACATCTTATCAAGAGATTATAGCAATACTCATGTCGTAGACTCCTCCTCTTTCTGATGTAATTTTGAGCCTGTCTAACGTGTCTGTGGGCTATAGCACATGCCCTCAAGGGTTAAATATGACTTATGTGTTTTTTTGTTATAGTCATTTGAGCCAATTTTCACCCATCTAAGCCACTTTAAAGGGCTATAGCACATCCTATCGAGAGTCTATAGCAATATTCATGTCCTAGACTCCTCCTCTTTTCGATGTAATTTTGAGTCTATCTAAGGTGTCCGTGGGCTATAGCACATGCCCTCGAGGGTCATATATCATTTATCTATTTTTGTTGCTATCTTCATTCCAGCCAGTTTCCACCCAACTAAGCCTTTTTCGTGTGCTATAGCACATCCTATCGATCGACTATAGCAACATTCATGTCATAGACTGCTCCTCTTTCCGATGTAATTCTTAGCCTGCTTAAGGTGTCGGTGGGCTATAGCACATGCCCTCGAGGGTCAGATATGATTTATGTGTTTTCTTTTGGTTTTTTTCATTCGAGCCAGTTTTCACCCATCTGAGCCATTTTCATGGGCTATAGCACATCCTATCAAGAGTCTATAGTAATATTCATGTCCTAGACTCCTCCTCTTTTCGATGTAATTTTGAGTCTGTCTAAGGTGTTCATGGGCTATAGCACATGCCCTCGAGGGTCAGATATCATTTAGCTATTTTTGTTTCTATCTTTATTCGAGCTAGTTCCACCCAACTAAGCCATTTTCAAAGGCTATAGCACATCCTATCGAGAGACAATAGCAATATTCATGTCCTCGAGTGTCAGATATCATTTATCTATATGTTTTTGTTATCTTTATTCAAGCCATTTTTTAACCATCTAGGCCATTTTCGTGGGCTATAGCACATCCTATCGAGAGATTATAGCAATACTAATGTCATAGACTCCTCCGCTTTCCGAAGTAATTTTATGCCTATCTAAGTTGTTTGTGGGCTATAGCCCATGCCCTCGAGTGTCAGATATGAATTATGAGTTTTTTTTGTTATCTTCATTCGAGCTAGTTTCCACCCAACTAAGCCATTTTCATGGCCTATAGCAGATCCTATCGAGAGTCTATAACAATATTCATGTCCTAGACTCCTCTTCTTTTTGATGTATTATTGACCCTACCTAAGCTGTTCATGGGCTATCGCACATGCCCTCGAGGGTCAGATATCATTTATCTATTTTTGTTGTATCTTCATTCGAGCCAGTTTCCACCCAACTAATCCATTTTCATGGGCTATAGCACATCCTATCGAGAGACTATAGCAATATTCATAGTCCTAGACTCCTCCTCTTTTTGATGTAATTTTGAGACTGTCTAAGGTGTTCCTAGGCTATAGCACATGCCCTTGAAGGTTAGATATAATTTATCTATATTTTTTTGTTTTATTCATTCGAGCCATTTTTAACCATTTAGGCCATTTTCGTGGGGTATAGCACATCCTATCAAGATATTATAGCAATACTCATGTCGTAGACTCCTCCGCTTTCCAATGTAATTTTTTGTCTATCTAAGGTGTCTGTGGGCTATAGCACATGCCCTTGAGGGTCACATATGATTTATGTGTTTTTTTGTTATTTTCATTTGAGCCAATTTTCACCCATCTAAGCCATTTTCGTGGGCTATAGCACATCCTATCGAGAGTCTATAGCAATATTCATGTCCTAAACTCCTCTTTTCGATGTAATTTTGAGTCTATCTAAGGTATCCATGGGCTATAGCTCATGCCCTCGAGGGTCACATATCATTTATCTATTTTTGTTTTTATCTTCATTCGAGTCAGTTTCCACCCAACTAGGCCATTTTCATAGGCTATAGCACATCCTATCGAGAGACTATAGCAATATTCATGTCCTAGACTCCTCCTCTTTTTGATGTAATTTTGAGCCTGTCTATGGTGGTCGTGGGCTATAGCACATGCCCTCGAGGGTCAGATATGATTTATCTATACTTTTTTGTTATTTTCATTCGAGCCATTTTTTTAACCATCTAGGCCATTTTCGTGGGCTATAGCACATCCTATCGAGAGATTTTAGCAATACCCATGTCGTAGACTCCTCTTTTTGATGTAATTTTGAGCCTGTCTAAGATGTCGGTGGGCTATAGCACATGCCCTCGAGGGTCAGATATGAATTATGTGTTTTTTTTGTTCTTTTCATTCGAGCCAGTTTTCACCCATCTAAGCCATTTTCATGGGCTATAGCACATCCTATCGAGAGTCTATAGCAATATTCATGTCCTAGACTCCTCCTCTTTTCGATGTAATTTTGAGTCCATCTAAGGTGTCCATGGGCTATAGCACATGCCCTTGAGGGTCAGATATTATTTATCTATTTTTGTTGCTATCTTCATTCGAGAAAGTTTCCACCCAACTAAGCCATTTTCATGGCCTATAGCAGATCCTATCGAGAGTCTATAACAATATTCATGTCCTAGACTCCTCTTCTTTTTGATGTATTATTGACCCTACCTAAGCTGTTCATGGGCTATCGCACATGCCCTCGAGGGTCAGATATCATTTATCTATTTTTGTTGTATCTTCATTCGAGCCAGTTTCCACCCAACTAATCCATTTTCATGGGCTATAGCACATCCTATCGAGAGACTATAGCAATATTCATAGTCCTAGACTCCTCCTCTTTTTGATGTAATTTTGAGACTGTCTAAGGTGTTCCTAGGCTATAGCACATGCCCTTGAAGGTTAGATATAATTTATCTATATTTTTTTGTTTTATTCATTCGAGCCATTTTTAACCATTTAGGCCATTTTCGTGGGGTATAGCACATCCTATCAAGATATTATAGCAATACTCATGTCGTAGACTCCTTCGCTTTCCAATGTAATTTTTTGTCTATCTAAGGTGTCTGTGGGCTATAGCACATGCCCTTGAGGGTCACATATGATTTATGTGTTTTTTTGTTATTTTCATTTGAGCCAATTTTCACCCATCTAAGCCATTTTCGTGGGCTATAGCACATCCTATCGAGAGTCTATAGCAATATTCATGTCCTAAACTCCTCTTTTCGATGTAATTTTGAGTCTATCTAAGGTATCCATGGGCTATAGCTCATGCCCTCGAGGGTCACATATCATTTATCTATTTTTGTTTTTATCTTCATTCGAGTCAGTTTCCACCCAACTAGGCCATTTTCATAGGCTATAGCACATCCTATCGAGAGACTATAGCAATATTCATGTCCTAGACTCCTCCTCTTTTTGATGTAATTTTGAGCCTGTCTAAGGTGTTCGTGGGCTATAGCACATGACCTTGAGGGTCAGATATGATTTATCTATATTTTTTTGTTATCTTCATTCGAGCCATTTTTTTAATGATCTAGGCCATTTTCATGGGCTATAGCACATCCTATCGAGAGATTATAGCAATACTCATGTCGTAGACTCCTCCCCTTTCCGATGTAATTTTGAGCTTGTCTAAGGTGTCGGTGGGCTATAGCACATGCCCTCGAGGGTCAGATATGATTTATGTGTTTTTTTGTTATTTTCATTGGAGCCAATTTTCACCCATCTAAGCTTATTTCATGGGCTATAGCACATCCTATCGAGAGTCTATAGCAATATTCATGTCCTAGACATCTCTTTTCGATGTAATTTTGAGTCTGTCTAAGGTGTCCACGGGCTATAGCACATGCCCTCGAGGGTCAGATATCATTTATCTATTTTCATTGCTATCTTTATTCGAGCCAGTTTCCGCACAACTAAGCCATTTTCATGGCCTACAGCAGATCCTATCGAGGGTCTATAGAAATATTCATGTCCTAGGACTCCTCTTCTTTTTGATGTAATTTTGAGTCTGTCTAAGGTGTTCGTGGGCTATAGCACATGCCCTCGAGGGTCAGATATCTTTTATCTATTTTTGTTGTATCTTCATTTGAGCCAGTTTCCACCCAACTAATCCATTTTTATGGGCTATAGCACATCCTATCGAGAGACTATAGCAATATTCATAGTCCTAGACTCCTCCTCTTTTTGATGTAATTTTGAGGCTGTCTAAGGTGTTCCTAGGCTATAGCACATGCCCTTGAGGGTCAAATATGATTTATCTATATTTTTTTGTTATATTCATTGGAGCTATTTTTAACCATTTAGGCTATTTTCGTGGGCTATAGCACATCCTATCATGAGGTTATAGCAATACTCATGTCGTAGACTCCTCCTCTTTCCAATGTAATTTTGAGCCTGTCTAAGTTGTATGTGGGCTATAGCACATGCCCTTGAGGGTTAGATATGATTTATGTGTTTTTTTGTTATTTTCATTCGAGCCAATTTTCACCCATCTAAGCCATTTTCATGGGCTATAGCACATCTTATTGAGAGTCTATAGCAATATCCATATCCTAAACTCCTCTTTTCGATGTAATTTTGAGTTTGTCTAAGGTGTCCATTGGCTATAGCACATGCCCTCGAGGGTCAAATATCATTTATCTACTTTTATTGCTATCTTCATTCGAGTCAGTTTCCACCCAACTAAGCCATTTTCATAGGCTATAGCACATCCTATTGAGAGACTACAACAATATTCATGTCCTAGACTCCTCCTCTTTTCGATATAATTTTGAGCCTGTCTAAGGTGTCCGTGGGCTATAGCACATGCCCTCGAGGGTCAGATATGATTTATGTGTTTTTTTGTTATTTTCATTCGAGCCAATTTTCACCCATCTAAGCTATTGTCATGGGCTATAGCACATCCTATCGAGAATCTATAGCTATATTCATGTCCTAGACTCCACCTCTATTCGTTGAAATTTTGAGTCTATCTAAGGTGTCTGTGGGCTATAGCACATGCCCTCAAGGGTGAGATATCATTTATCTACTTTTGTTGTTATCTTCATTCGAGCCAGTTTCCACACAAGTAAGCCATTTTTCATAGGCTATAGCGCATCCTATCGAGAGACTATAGCAATATTATGTCCTAGACTCCTCTTTTTGATGTAATTTTGAGCCTGTCTAAGGTGTTCGTGGGCTATAGCACATGCCCTCGAGGATCAGATATCATTTATCTATTTTTGTTGCTATCTTCATTCGAGTCAGTTTCCACCCAACTAAGCCATTTTCATAGGCTATAGCACATCCTATCAAGAGACTATAGCAATATTCATGTCTTAGACTCCTCCTCTTTTTGATGTAATTTTGAGCCTGTCTAAGGTGTTCGTGGGCTATAGCACATGACCTTGAGGGTCAGATATGATTTATCTATATTTTTTGTTATCTTTATTCGAGCCAGTTTTTTACCATCTAGGCCATTTTCGTGGGCTATAGCACATCCTATCAAGAGATTATAGCAAAACTCATGTCGTAGACTCCTCCTCTTTCCGATGTAATTTTGAGCCTATCTAAGGTGTTGGTGGGCTATAGCACATGCCCTCGAGGGTCATGTGGGATACTTGCTTTATGGGTATCCTCATACAAGACTAAGTCGGTAGCTGACCGGGTACTTTATCAACAAGGAAGCTGACTGACTCAACTTGGAGCACAAGGCATGTAGAGATAGACTTTCTATGTAAATCCTAAGGAGTTACGACTAGGATTCTTCGTGTACCCCCCTGCCGACCGGATATATAAGGCGACAGGGTACCCCTCATTGAGGGACAAGTAGACAGAGGTTTTTCTACAACATAAATACAACACACAGAACATAGGACGTAGGGTTTTTTCTCTCATCGAGAGGGCCCAAACCTGTATAACTCAATGTCTTGTGTTACCATCATAGTTCTTAGTCTCGATGTAGCCCTATACATTTTGCTAGTGGATCTCAAGCTTCGACAGTTGGCGCGCCAGGAAGGGGAAATGGCTCACTGGGATTCTCCGTCGACTACGATGGCCGAAATTCCCATCATCCAATATTCACCGGACTTCAAGATCTCCTTTCGATCACTCGACTTCACAGTCAGCGACAACGGAGCCCTAGGTCTGGAAAACCACAGATCCGACTCGGCCACAGCCCTTCCCATGGCGTGATCACCGAGTTTGTCTGGCATGATCCCTGTGTTGGTTTCACTCAAATCTGAGGAAGAAGATCCTTCCTTCGGGAACAATTCAAAATCGGATCGGTCTTTTGATGAGGACTCGATCGGATCCGCGTACCCATATCCCCATACTGTCAACATGGTGGATATAGCAGATCCCGCGGATGGAGACCAAGATGGTGACCAAAACGGTGAACATGAAGATAACCCCATTCATGGCCACCCGAATCAACTAGCCGAAGGAGGTCAATAGGAGGAGGACCCTCCAGCTGATGACTTATCGGTCAGACACCGCCGTCGACCAAGAGGGTCGCGCGGTTCACGCAACGTACGCCGACTGGATCTCGGTCCACAACTCGAAGTGGATGGCGTCAAGGTCTACCACACTCCTCAGAATAACATCACAGGGGCTAAAACTTTGCTCGACACTCTAATGGTTGATGCGAATTATCAGACCCCTACGATGCAGAAGACGGTGGCTATGCTTAAGGCCATTGTGGCTCAAGAGGCCGCAAAATCTCAGTCGGTCACAAGCTCTTGTCACGTATCTTCACGAGGTCGGCAAAGGCATGAAGATCTGAGAAATTCTCTTAGCCTCCGTGATGGACGAGATACCATCAACTCTCACTATGAAGAACGCGCTCAGGACAACCGACGCTATGAGGAAGAACGCCGTGATTGGAGAACGGACGGCCGACGGGATGATCGATGGGACGACCGACGAGAGGACTGTCAAGATCCTCCTCCAAGGCACAACCGTGACGACCGACGCCGACGTGATGATCGGGATCGGCGCGATAATGATGATAACGACCATCGGGGTCGTCGTCATGATGACGATGTTGGACCGCGACACAGCCACCGTGCAACTCCGTCTCTAGACTGGCATAGGCGGTCGATGACGCCGACCGACGATGAGATTGATGGCATCAAGGCTTACATCCCTAGGCTTCGCATAGCTCGATGGCCAAAAGGATTCAAGTCGGTCCCCATCAGAAAATACGATGGTCAGTCCAGTCCCCGAGAGTGGCTGCAGATCTACAGCATAGCGATTCGGTCGGCTGGAGGTGACTCCTATGTAATGGCTAATTACCTCCTGGTCTGTCTGGATCCAGCTGTTTGAATATGGCTCACATCTCTTCCAGAGGAGTCAATCACATCTTGGGGAGACCTCAACAGGAAGCTCATAGAAAGTTTCTAGGCTACCTGCAATCGACCGAGCAACCACTTCGACCTCACTTGGATCAAGCAGAAGACCGACAAACCTCTTTGTGACTATATCAAGCGATTTTGCTCTAAGAAGACTGGAGATCCCCAATGTCTCGGACCAACAAATCATTGCCGCCTTCCAAGGATGGATCCGTAGTGATGATTTGGTTTGTGAGATCGGTCGGAGGAATCATGACCTCAAGCTGACCGCTCAAGAGTTCTTCGAGATTGCAGACAAGTTCACGTCTGGTGAGTTGGCATTGGATGACATCCGGGGAAAAGGCAAAGAGAAGCGGTCAGACAAGCCCGAGTCCTCCAAGAAGGACAAGAAGAGGAAGCCTGATAACGTGGTTCACACGGTGGACCAACTTCAGAAGAACTCTCGAACAAGCCAACCATCCACGGATGAGCTGCTGAGTGGCCCATGCCTTTGGCACCCAAAGGGAAACCACAAAGCAAAGGATTGCTATCGACTGAAGGGTTTTGCAATAGCGGCGCTCAAGGTGGCCAAAGATCTCCCGAGGCGCAATAGCAAAGACAAGACCAATGACGATGGAGACAAGGACAACTCAGGAGAGTTCCAGGAGCCCTCCAAGGAAGTCAACTTCATCTTTGGTGGCCCGGATGCCTATGTGTCCAAGCGCAAGCAAAAGCTAGAACTTCGGGAGATCAACTCGGTGGAACCGGCTGCACCTCAATTCATGAGGTGGTTTGAGATGCCAATTACCTTTGATCGGTCGGATCACCCCAAGCACATCCTAAAGCCGGGTCGATACCCACTGGTGCTTGCTGCTACGATGAAGGAGGTGAAGTTCAACAAAGTACTTATTGATGAAAGAAGCAGTTTGGACTTAATCTTCGCCAAGACTCTCAAAGAGCTCGGTCTGTCAATCAATGATCTTATGCCGAGTTCTTCACCTTTCCACGGGATTGTACCTGGCAAGACATCAGTTCCTATTGGATAGATCAGTCTGCTGGTCACCTTTGGGACCCGTGAGAATTTAAGGACCGAGCGTAATCTCTTCCAGGTGGCGGATTTCGACTCAGCATATCATGCTATCATCGGTCGACTGGCTATGGCTAAATTCATGGTTATCCCATATTATCCATATCTCACCCTCAAGATGCCAGGCCCAAATGGAATAATCTCCCTCCACTCTGATCTTTGGAATTCTTCCGATTACGATGTATAGAGTTGTGAGATGGCCAATAAACAGTTGATGTTGTCCGACTAGAAGGATATCTAGTTGGCAGTCGGCATGGAGGAGCAGACCAGTGCGGTGGTTCCAACAAAGAAGCCTACCAAAGTAAATATTCAGACCGATGACTTCCAAACCAAGAAAATCATGCTCGATCCTGAGGACCCCGATAAGGTAACTTATGCTAGGGCCAACCTCGACAAAAAATAGGAACTCGCACTCACTCTTTTCCTCCAGGAAAACAGGGACATCTTTGCATGGAAACCATCTGACATGCCGGGAGTTCCTAGGGAAAATATTGAGCACAAGTTAAGGGTACCTCCTGGAGCTACCCCCGTTCGGCAGAGGCTTAGAAAATTTGCGCAAGATCGCGAGGACGCCATGAAGAAGGAGATAGTTAGACTATTAGATGCTAAGTTTATAGAGGAGGTGTATCATCCCGACTGGTTAGCAAATCCAGTCCTTGTACCCAAGAAGAATAAAGAATGGAGGATGTGTGTTGATTATACTAATCTCAACAAGGTTTGTCCTAAAGACCCCTTCGCTCTTCCTCGTATTGATCAGATTGTAGACTCGACAGCCGGGTGTGACTCTTGAGCTTTCTGGATGCCTATTCAGGCTATCACCAGATCCCACTGAAGGTCGAAGATCAAATTAAAACTTCCTTTATAACACCCTTTGGCGCCTATTGCTATATCATAATGCCTTTCGGTTTGAAGAACGCTGGCATGACTTACCAACGAGGTATTCAACGCTGCCTTGCTGCTCAGATCGATTAGAACGCAAAAGCGTATGTTGATGACATCGTTGTCAAGACTCGGAACATCGAAGAGCTTATTTCTGACCTGGCAGAAACCTTTGACAATCTAAGGCATTATTTAATAAAGCTGAATCCTAACAAGTGTGTTTTTGGGGTTCCTTCGGGAAAGCTACTCGGTTACATCGTTTCAAAACGAGGTATAGAAGCCAACCCGGATAAAATTAAGGCGATCCTTGGTATGGGGCCACCTAATTCTCAAAGGGATGTACAGAAGCTAACCGGATGCATGGCATCTTTGAGTCACTTTATTTCCTGACTGGGGGTTAGAGGGTTACCACTTTTCTGACTGCTTAAAAAGCAGGAAGACTTCATTTGGACCAAAGAGGCGCAGTCGACATTGGACTGAGTTGAAGGTTTACCTCAGCAGCATTCCAGTATTGGTGCCTCCGGAGCCAGGAGAAAAACTTCAGCTTTACATATCGGCCACAACTCAGGTTGTGATTACTGTTTTAACGGTCGACCGAGAAGAAGAGGGGCATATACAAAAGGTACAACACCCGGTCTATTTTGTAAGTGAGGTCCTTGGCGCCTCTAAGGTAAAATACCAATAGATCTTGAAGTTGTTGTATGCATTGTTGGTCACCTCCAGGAAGTTGAAGCATTACTTTCAAGCTCATCCGATCAAAGTCCAGACCTCCTTTGCACTTGGCACAGTGCTACACAACCGAGAAGCCGAAGGCAAAATTGCCAAGTGAGCAGTCGAACTTGGTCAATATACCATCACGTTCACGCCTCGGTCGGCTATAAAGGGACAAGCGTTAGCAGATTTTGTTGTTAAGTGGACAGAGATTCAAAACCCACCTACTGCACAAGACATCGAGTATTGGAAAATGTACTTTGATGGGTCTCTTCAATTACAAGGAGAGGGTGCAGGAGTCGTGTTTATCTCACCCACTGGAGAGAGGCTTTGATATGTCCTTCAGTTGATGTTTTGCGCATCTAACAACGTTGTAGAGTATGAAGCCCATCTACATGGTCTACGCATTGCCGCGTCACTCGGCATCAAGCGCATTGACGTCTTTGGTGACTCGGCTTTGGTTATTAATCAGGTCACTAAGGATAGGAACTATGTGGATGACAATATGAGTGCTTACTGTCAAGAAGTAAGGAAGCTCGAAGACAAATTCGATGGATTGAAGTTCACGCATGTTCTTCGAGACAATAACCAAGCGGCTGATGAATTGGCCAAAATGGGATCATCCCGCTCTGTGGTCCCGCCAGGTGTTTTCTTACACACTCTGGATTCCCCCACGATTTCTCCTCGGTCGGATGTATTAATGAGTGATATTACTGATCTCGTTGGTGATGACAACATGGAGACCGATTGGCACAACCCACTCATCCAATATTTGGATAAGGGAACGCTGCCTTCGGATCCAAATGAGCAACAGAGGTTGGAGACCCGATGCCGAGGGTATTTGTTAGTGGGATACAAACTCTATAAAAGAGGAGGTTCAAACATCCTGATGAGATGCATCTCAATACCAGAAGGCCAAAAGTTGGTAGAAGAAATTCATTTCGGGATATGTGGCAATCATGTAGTTTCCAAGACTTTGGTCGACAAAGCTTTCTGGCAAGGGTTTTATTGGCCCACGGCGGTTGAAGATGCACACCGGGTCGTTCGAACGTGTGAAGGTTGTCAATTCTTCGCTCAACATATGCATGTGCCTTCACAGCAACTTTAGATGATACCTTTGACTTCACCCTTTGCTATTTGGGGGCTCGATATTGATGGTCCTTTCAAAAAGGCACCACGCGGGTTCACTTATCTGTTTGTTGCTATTGATAAATTCACCAAGTGGATTGAAGCAAAGCCGGTCGGCGTGATTGCATCGAAGAAGGCTATCAAGTTTGTTAAGGATGTCTTCACTCGGTTCGGGGTTCCCCATGATATCATTACCGATAATGGCACTCAATTCACTTCAGTGGAGTTCTGTGACTTTGCCGATGAGATGGGAATAAAAATCCACTTTGCATCAGTGGCTCATCCTCAAAGCAATGGGCAGGTCGAATGGGCCAATGGTATGATTCTCCATGGATTGAAACCTCGGATATTCGATAGGCTTAAGACTTATGCCGGTCGGTGGGTCAAAGAATTGCCTTCAGTTCTTTGGGGGCTTCACACAAACACCAGTCGGGCAACTAGTCAGTCACCTTTCTTATTGATCTACGTCTCAGAGGCTATGCTGCCGACCAAAGTCAGCCTTGTTTCAGCATGAGTTCTGGCATATGATGAACAACTTTCTGAGGAGAATCAAGAGATTGATTTGATTGCAGCAGAAGAGTTGCGTGATCATGCTCTATTTTGGTCGGCACTTTACCAACAAGGCTTATGTCATTATTATGATAAAACCGTACGTAATTGCCACTTCCAAGTTGGAGATTTAGTGCTTCATCGAGTGCAGTCAACGAAGAACCAGCATAAGCTTTCTCCAAAGTGGGAAGGACCATATGTTGTGAAGGAAGTCACTCGCCACGGGGTTTACCAACTGATGTATGAAGACGGCGATGATATACCAAATTCTTGGAACATAAATCAGCTACGTCATTTCTATACTTAATTATTCCTTTGTATACTTATACATTATTCATGAATGAAACTTTGGTCTTTTTTATGAAAGATGTTTTGATGATTTTGATTCTATATTGTCTCGATTCCTTAATTTATTTTATTAAACAATCGAGCCAGGGGGCTAGTAATAATGTCCCAGTTCAGTCTAACCGTAGTTTGGTTTTGGACTACTTTCTGACCGATTTCTTCTCTTTGAATACGGTCTTCGTTTCCTTGGTCTAACGTCTATACATTATGGTTATATACTTTATACTGCACATCAGACTACCACTACACTAAACTCAGAGCCAAAGTGCGAGAGGTCATGTGTCGATTTGTCGACTCTGCTTGTTACACGGTTATGAGTCACAACCTAAAATGTTAAGATAGACCGATACAATTTGAGTTTCTTAATGACAGAAACATACTTATGACATTTTTATCAATCTTTTAAAGATGATAAGCATGAAACTAGTTTATATACAGGTAATATTGTTTCATTACATAGATATTGCTAATGATCTCTAATATTACAGGATTTACAGCTCCTTTCAAGGAGAGGAAGATTCAGCTCAGAGCTCAACCTCAGGAGTTGCTAGAGGAGTAGGCACGGTCGGATTGATCTCTATATTATCGACCAAAGCTCGGGAAGTCTCCAGCATGGAATCCAAGAGCAACAAGCATTGGTTGTCAGTCAAGTCTGGGTTGAAGCCCTCCTTGATCTTGTCCAATTGCAGAGCGGGAGACTAAAATTGGCAAATAGCTAGAACCTGACTCCCGGCTTCGGTCGCCACTCGTCGAGTGTTATGAGAAATATCTTCCGACGCATGCTCCAGCAAGTACTCCAAGGAATGGCCAGACTGCTTCACTGGGTCGGCATGAACATAGTCCATTGCCTTTCGAGCGGCGTAAGATAGAGCTGCAAATGATAATTTGTTGGTCAGTATGATCAAAAGAGGAATCAAGCAGATGCGAGAAATAACGAAGGGCTTACTGGCAAGTTTACATTTGAAGGATTTCGCGGTGCTCTTAGCTTCCTCTATCTTGGCGTCAGCCTCCTTCAGCTCCTTCTGCAGCCGAGTGATCTCGGCCTTCTGGTCCTCGACCAACTTGGAGAGGTTTTCCTTCTCAGTATTCAAGGCATTGATAAACCTTTGCTGATTGGAAGTCAACTTCTCCAGGTCGGCAACTTTTTGGTCACGAGCTAAAAGACAAATATTTGAATCATTAGCGTTAGAGTGATTGGTTGGTTATTTAAACAATGGGTGGTCAGTGATCTTACCAGCTAAATCTTCTCGGCCTTGGTTTAAGGCCTTGGTCATTTCTCTTCGGTCAGTCTGTAGCTTTCAAGCTCCTTCTATGCCTTGGCAAGCTACTGACTGGTGACTAGCAAAACACCAGCAAAATGTTAGTCTTATTTAAAGACTTGAAGACCAAAGAGTTTAGGACATACCAAAAGTCTTGGCTTCAAGGTATTCCACCCTAGCCTGTTTTCTCTCTACGAGAGCATACATTTTCTGTATACAAAAAGGGGTTAAGCTTAAAGGCAAGATTAAGACAAAGCAAAAGTAGAGTATTGAAGTACCTTGCTAGTTTATCGATGTTGATGCATGATTTCCATGTCCTCCACTTCGGGCCGACCAAGTAAAACTGTAGATAATGTCGCCTTACCTTTGTCAAGAGGTGAAGGGACAACGGCCGGAGCAGGTTGGGGTACAGGTGCCAAAATGGGGGCAGGAATTACCTTGTCAACTAGCTTATCCACCTCGATCGGCGTGTTTGATGACTTGCCAACCGACTTGGGCAGATCAGTCGGGCAAGGAGGAGGTCCACACCGAGTGTCTCCAGACTCTTGGGCACTCTGAGAATCACTCATCTGACTACTGTCAAAATGAATATAGAACAGATTAAGATGTGTTACGGATGGCAATAAGAAACAAGGAGCATAAGGGTAAAGAATTAACCTAGGAGCCTTCTTGAGCTTGATTCAGCACAACCTCTTCTTCGAAGAAGTCGACTAAAAATCAGTCTCCTTCCTCTTATGGGCAAATTTTTCCACCTTGTCGGTCTGATCCACCCTCCCAGCATCACTCTGAGTTTGGCTTAGGGGCTCCGACTGGCTTGAAGGCCAGTCGGAGGTAGTGGGGGTGAGATGACCAGCGTCAGCAGATGACAACTCTTCATCATCATCCTGATCTCCTATATATTGTCGTCAGCGCCCAACGGTCTGCTTTACGCGCCAACCGGGGGGAGGCAGGGTGGAGACCGGGTCAAGACGAGCGCCTGCAGAAAAGCTCGAGCCTCCAGTGCTGGTCTGCTGCGTCTTCTCAACATAGTCTGGTCCATCGGAATCGATCGGAGGGAGCGGAGGATGAGAAATATAAGTATCCAAAACCTACACAAGAATCAAAATATAAAGCAGGGCATCAAGACAAGAACATAAAGGATTGCTCAAAGCAGACTGAGGCTTACTCGGGCCCGCATAGTGCCCTTATTATACGCCTTCTTGATCAGTGAGTCATCCTAAAGGATATCTCTTTCAAACATTTTTGACAGGCGTTTCTTATGGAGCTCACCATTCGGCAGGTCAGGCACCTCCCTGGTTTCGTCATTATTGACGTAGTTCCACGCCGTGTGACTCTGTAGCTTCAGGGGCTGCACTCTGCGCACTATGAAGCTCTTGGCGATGGTAATTCCGTCAATACCTTCAGCCTTCAAGTCGGCTATCTTTTTCAGTAGAGTGGCCACCTGAGGATCGGCCGGATCGGGCTTCTCTGTCCATTGCGCCAGAGGAATCTCCTTGGCACCGGTGAAATCAGCAAGAACAGGGGGAGGGTTGTCATAGTAAAACCACTCATCCTTCCAGTTCTTGTTCCCGGTCTTCAATGGCATGTTGATGTAGGCCTCCTTCTTGCGCAACTGGAAGCCAACGCCGCCTATAGCTACTTGATTGTCCTTCGTCGGTAGTGGACGGAGGACAAATAGATGGCGGAATAAATTGAAATGGGGGAGGATTTCCAGAAATGCTTCGCACATGTGCACGAAGATGGTGATGTGAATGATGGAATTGGGATTGAGGTTGACAAGCTCAATCCCATAAAAGAAAAGGAGCCCGCTCAAGAAGCTGCAGCAGGGGACTCCAAAGCTATGCTCGAAGAACGAGCGGAATACAACTATCTGTTTATGAATAGAGATGGGGCAAGATTCACGGGGTACCTTCTAGTCGATTCGCACTTGCTCTGGAAGGATGCCGTCGACCACCATCTGATTCATGTCGGTATGGGAGAGGTTGCTCTTCCAAAACTCCCGAAGCTGCTCCGGGATGTCGATCTTCGATGAGGAGGACGCGGCGGCGGTAGTGGGAGTGGCATGGATCGAGGTGGAAACCTTCTTGCGACCCATGGCGATGATGGTTTTGGGCGTGGTGGATCAAATGTTGAACCCTAGCAAAGACTTGGGGGCTAAGCGCGGCGAGATCTGCGGTGGCTGAAAGTGAAGGTGCTAACCCTAGCTGGAAAGTTGAAGAGTCGCTAAGAACAGAGGAGGCGCGAGGAAGACGAAGGGTTCGTGCGCAAATACTCCCGCTTTTTGACCTAAGCCGGTATTCAACTCGACGCTGCCTTTGATACTCCCGCTTTTTGACCTAAGGGTCCCATGGGCCAGGGTGGGCCGTACAGTGATGACGATTTTTTGCTAAAGTAGAGATTAATTAAGGGCCATAAAATATGATTAGGGTCTAAAGACCTTGAAAAATAAAGCTTGGGGGCATCTTTGATGACAAGCATTTGAAAATTATTTAGCCGTATCTATATGATTTGATGATCATGTAGCAAAGGACTTGATGGTCATATGGATATAAGTTCAAAGGTTATGATATTGATTGAAATCAATAACCAAATTGTCAAAATTGGACTTATGGATAGTTAGAGTGACTAATTATCAGGGAAAGGTTGTATTATGGTTGATGTCATTTAGCTTAGTACTATTATATGATTGATGTCATATTGGTCCACATGAATTGAATATGATTGAAATCATAAAATTCAGACCGACCAGTCACTCGGACATGGTGAATGTCACTTGGCCTATTTAATAATTGGTTGGCAAGGCTGAAGCTTTGCAAGTTAACTTACTGGTTTGATGACTAGAGGTCTGTTAGACTCAAGCTTGATGGTTTGAGTAAAATATATACAAAATAATAAGAGCTAATATAATTAGACTCTTGCATTATTTGTTAAGTCTTCAAATTATACAAGAGTCAGGGGCTACACCTAATCAGGTGTACCTAACCGGTGCACCAGATCTATCAGGAACTTCGATAAAGAGGTCTTCCTAAACTACACCTGATCAGGTGCACCTAACCGATGCACCAGATCTATCAGGAACTTCGATAAAGAGGTCTTCCTAATTTATGATCTATATTGAAGATCGTTGTGAACGTTGAAGCTCAAAATCAGGAAGCACTCGGGGGCTATTGTGGGATACTTGCCTTACGGGTATCCTCATACAAGACTAAGTCGGTAGCCGACCGGGTACTTCATCAACAAGGAAGCTGACCAACTCAACTTGGAGCACAAGGCATGTAGAGATAGACTTTCTATGTAAGTCCTAAGGGGTTACAACTAGGATTCTTCATGTACCCCCCTGCCGACCGGATATATAAGGCGGCAGGGTACCCCTCATCAAG
The DNA here is from genome assembly GCA_032690845.1 of Eleusine coracana subsp. coracana. Taxonomy (NCBI): domain Eukaryota; kingdom Viridiplantae; phylum Streptophyta; class Magnoliopsida; order Poales; family Poaceae; genus Eleusine; species Eleusine coracana. Next base: position 32,756 of record MU847675.1, read on the forward strand.
GGACAAGTAGATAGAGGTTTTTCTACAACATCAATACAACACACAGAATATAGGACGTAGGGTTTTTACTCTCATCGAGAGGGCTCGAACCTGTATAACTCGGCGTCTTGTGTTACCATCGTAGTTCTTAGTCTTGACGTAGCCCTATACATTATACTGCCGATCTCAAGCTTCGACAAGTCAGATATGATTTATGTGTTTTTTTTGTTATTTTCATTCCAGCCAATTTTCACCCATCTAAGCCATTTTCATGGGCTATAGCACATCCTATCGAGAGTCTATAGCAATATTCATGTCCTAGACTCCTCCTCTTTTCGATCTAATTTTATGTCTATCTAAGGTATCCATGGACTATAGCACATGCCCTCGAGGGTTAGATATCATTTATCTATTTTTGTTGTTATCTTCATTTGAGTCAGTTTCCATCCAACTAAGCCATTTTCATGGGCTATAGCACATCCTATCGAGAGACTATAGCAATATTCATGTCTTGGACTCCTCTTTTTGATGTAATTTTGAGCGTGTCTAAGGTGTTCGTGGGCTATAGCACATGCCCTTGAGGGTCAGATATGATTTATCTATATTTTTTTGTTATATTCATTCGAGCCATTTTTTAACCATCTAGGCCATTTTCATGGGCTATAACACATCCTATCGAGAGACTATAGCAATACTCATGACGTAGACTCCTCCTCTTTTCGATGTAATTTTGAGCCTATCTAAGATGTCTGTGGGCTATAGCAAATGCCCTTGAGGGTTAGATATTATTTATGTGTTTTTTTGTTATTTTCATTCGAGCCAATTTTCACCCATCTAAGCCATTTTCATGGGCTATAGCACCTTCTATCGAGAGTCTATAGCAATATTCATGTCCTAGACTCCTCCTCTTTTCGATGTAATTTTGAGTCTGTCTAAGGTGTCCATGGACTATAGCACATGCCCTCGAGGGTCAGATATCATTTATCTATTTTTGTTGCTATCTTGATTTGAACCAGTTTCCATCCAACTACGCCATTTTTATAGGTTATAGCACATCCTATCGAGAGTCTGTAGCAATATTCATGTCCTAGACTCCTCCTCTTTTTGATATAATTTTGAGCCTGTCTAAGGTGTTCGTGGGCTATAGCACATGCCCTCGAGGGTCAGATATCATTTATCTATTTTTGTTGTTATCTTCATTGGAGCCACTTTCCACCCAGGTAAGCCATTTTCATGGGCTATAGCACATGCTGATGAGGACATCACTCCTAAGGATACATGTAACACTCCTCCAATTCTGGACTTGCAAGGTCCAATGACTAGAGCTCGTGCACAACGACTAAATTTAGAGGTAAGCTTGTTCCTACGTTCTTTATTATATGTCACTTTTGAGAATGGTTTTCTACCTAATGATTATATTATAATTAGGAACCATGGAGAGGACCAGGTGATAATGGGAGAAGAACTTGGAGACGTGGAGGACCAGCAAGGATGTGGAAGCTAAGATGGAGGCCCAACCAAAACCGACTTCAAGTGTATTTTGGGGCTCAGGACCAGTCTGCACTAAAACGGATGCCCAGGACGCATACGGACTCGGATTTGGATGTTCTACATATGCACGGAAAGATAAGAAAAAGACCTTTCCAATGTCGCCGGTCTCATGTCAAAATTCATCAGGAGTCATTGGGAATCATTGAAACAAGGCAGAGATTAGCCTTCTCGGTGAGGTTAATCATTTTAGGACGGTTGATAACCAAAGGAGATGTCATGCTGCGATTGCGGGGTTTAGATTGTGCTGTTCTAAAGCTGGATCGATTTGTGTATCGCCTCTGACCAAATCAACGTATCCAGAACCTTTCGGAAGATCGGGAACCATTGTCCACATCAAGTGGTAATCAGAGCTTCAGGTGCACCGTCAGGTTCGCACTACTTTTAGTTAATTTTGTTTTGTGTTCATCCTATCATCCATAGAAAAGCCCAAAAAAATTTCCCCTCCGTCCATAACAACGTGTTTAGCTTTTGCATATTTCAATTTTAGAGTCTGTAGTGTTGAGTTTGTGCCCTAGTTCTTGTTTAGTCGCTGGTTTAGTTTGTGTTTTTGCCGTCAGTAGTGTTTCTTTTGCAACCTTAGCCGCCATCCCCTTCACCATCCTCTGTTTTTTTGGCTTTTTATGCTAGGGTTGATTGATCGACATACCTAGCCTAGTCCCACCCTAATCCCACCCTAAACACACCGTCAACAGCCCGAACCAATCCCCACAAATTCCACTTTCCGCTGCCTCCATGCCGCCAAAAAAAAATCCTACCCGATTCCAAATCCGACCCCAAACCCGACTCGGGTTTCGCCTTGGGTTTCTGGAAAACCGACTCCGACCCCCCTTCGATAAAACGAGCATAACTTTTTGCTCGGTTGTTTGTTTTGGCTAAAATGTTTACAGGAGATTCTTGACCCAAAGTTGAGCATACCCACACTCAGCTATGCCTATGTGCCCTCGTCAAAAAATTCAAAAAAAATCGGAAATATAAAGAAAAAATTGATTCAAGTTGAAACCCGACATTTTCTAAAACTTTATGATTTTCTGTAGGCCACATCCTACCTCTGTTTGAGCTAAAATTTTCTGTGGATTCTCCCCTTTTGTTGGTGAGTTGGATAAAAATATCAAAAAATTAAAATCAAAAAAAAAGAAATTTGGTATTTCTACTAGTGCTACATCTAGCCCCCTGAAATTTCTGGATTTGGCTGTTTTGCACTTAGCCCCCTATTATCGCATGTGTGCCTTTGTCTCCTTGTTTCTACTTTGCTATCACTACTGTTCTATGATATACTTACACCAGCAACTAGGGACAAGTTACTTGGGCACTTATTCAGCTTTACTATCTATTTTTTATTTGTGTGTCACTCACGTATATATATTTGGCCTTTCCTAGCTCTACATATTTCTTTTGGACAGCACATAGGTTATTTTGTGACCCTTGCAATCGTGGAACACATCTCACTGGTATCCTTTGTTTTGCTTTTCAGAACTTTGTAAGAGCTTTATAAGGAGTTTCCTTTTGCTGTGTTGAGAGGCACCACTACTTAGTTCTTTTGTAGGGATAACCTTCAATGTTTGTTTCCTGTTTTGGTGTTTGTGATGGCAGGAAGTGACGATGGAGAGATGGCTTCACCCTCACAATTTGCTGAGTGCGTGAGCCAAGAGCAGCTCCAGAAGGCTTTGCAGGCTGCTTAGAGTGATTTGGTAGAGACGATCACCAGAGCCATTACTGATGCGGTCAGCAAGCTTCACATTGGAGAAAGCATCGAGCGGTTGGAGAAGCGGGTCTCTATGTTAACCGATCAGGTTATCGCGTTGGAGACCGCTCCCAAGACCAATGATACGAACACCAATAACAACGACGTTGAAGACGTCCATGATGAACACATGGTGTATAAGGCTGATGGCACCGTGGATAGGTCAGCTACAAGGACCGCAAGATTACGACGTTGTTTGCACCGTAATACTCAAGGTATGGGTGGTTTCCATAACTACAATCATCGTCCACACGGTAACTATGCTCCAGATGACCCGTATGCTAAAATTAAGTTTTTAATTCCTTCGTTTTTGGGTCAGTATGATGGTGATGTTTATCTTGATTGGGAGATGACTGTGAAACAAAAATTTAATGTCTATCTTGTTCCTGAACAACATAGAGTTAGACAAGCTACTAGTGAGTTTAAGGACTTTGCTATTGTTTGGTGGAGTGGTCTAGCTGCTGAAACTGATTTGCCTACTACTTGGGAAAAACTTAAGGTAGCAATGCGTGATCATTTTGTTCCTCCTCCTTTTTATAGAGAGATTCATAATAAACTGCAGCGTTTAGAACAAGGAGATAAAACTGTTCAGGAGTACTTTAGTGAGCTTCAGAAGGGTATGATTTGTTGTGTTGTAGTTGAAAAAGTAGAGGATCAGATTTGTCACTTTTATTCTAGTTTAAGAAAAGAAATTCAGGACATCCTTGATTATAAAGAATATTATACCCTCATCCAGTGTTTCCAGTATGCTATGCTTGAAGAGAAAGAATTACAGGGACTTTTCTAGGCTTTTGAGGAGTACAACAAGTTGAGGAACTCCTACCCTCCATGCTCGACGGGGACTTTGGGGCTGCCCAGGCCATCTTTCTGGCCTCCCCCACCAGCAGCTACCAAGGGAACCAATGTTGTTTCTATAGCCCTAAGATCAGCCCCTGCATCTTCTATGCGCTCAGGTAAAACTTCTGTGCAGGTACCAGCTAGTAGTGCCTCCTCTATTGCTTCGACGGGGCGCACTACAGGGATTCAGTGCCACCGCTGCCATGGACTTGGTCATGTGCAGAAAGAATGTCCAAGTAGGCGGGCATATGTGGTAACAGACGATGATGGTTACATGAGCACCTCCGATGTGGAGGATGAGGAGGAGGACGTCGCTGCCACCAGCAGTGACCTCGTCCTTGGAGGCGGAGACACCACGGGATACATAAACATTATTGTTCAGCGTGTCCTTAGCACATAAGTTCATCAGCCCGAGACGATGCAGCACCATAACTTGTTCTAGATTTTCTTCATCATCAAGAACCACCGAGCATGTGTCATCATTGATAGAGGGAGCTGCCATAACTTGGTGAGCTCTGATGTGGTCAATAAGCTTGCTTTGACCACACGCCCACATCCACATCCGTACTACATTCAGTGGTTAAACGACTCTGGAAAAGCTAAGGTAATACAAACTTGCAGAGTTTCTTTTTCCAATTGTTCTTATGTGAATTATGTTGATTGTGATGTCGTACCCATGCAAGCATGTTCACTTTTATTGGGTATACCTTGGGAATTTGATAATGATGTTGTATACCATGGTAGAAGTAATAAGTACACTTTTATATATAAAGGATCTAAAATTAATTTATTACCAATGACCCCTGCTGAAATTGTACAAGCTGATTTAGAAAGAGCTGCTAGTTTGAAAAATAAAGGTCTTGAAATTCAACAACCTATTAATTCTAATTCTATACCTAGTAATATTAATGATTCTTTAAGTTCTAAGGGTGCTGGAATTAAATTACAAGGTCGTTCATATCTTGCAACAAAATCTGAGCTTGCTGAAATTTCTGATAACGATGATATTTGCTATGCTTTGATATGCAAATAAGCTTTGTTTTCGCTTGATGATATTGCTTCTAGTGCTTTGCCTCCTACTGTGACTAACCTTTTGTAGGAGTATAAGGATGTTTTTCCAGCTGAGATACCTCCAGAATTGCCACCTTTGAGAGGGATTGAGCATCAATTTGCTTTGATTCCGGGTGCTACTTTGCCAAACCGTGCTGCTTATAGGACCAACCCTGAAGAGACTAAGGAGATACAACGACAAGTTCAAGACCTTTTGGATCATGGGTATGTTCGTCAATCACTTAGTCCTTGTGTTATTCCTGTACTTTTGGTTCCTAAGAAAGATGGTACTTGGCGTATGTGTGTAGATTGTAGAGCCATTAATAATATTACTATTAGGTATCGTCATCCTATTCCTAGGCTAGACGACATGCTTGATGAGTTACGTGGTGCTATAATTTTTACTAAAATTGATTTGCATAGTGGCTACCATCAAATTAGAATAAAACTTGGAGATGAATGGAAAACAACTTTCAAAACCAAATTCGGATTATACGAGTGGTTAGTAATGCCTTTTGGTTTAACTAATGCACCTAGTACTTTCATGCGCCTAATGAATGAGGTTTTAAGAGCTTTCATTGGCAAATTTGTGGTAGTTTACTTTGATGATATCTTGATTTATAGCAAATCCATAGATGAACATATGAATCATTTGCGTCCTATTTTTGATGCTTTATGATGTGCACGTTTATTTGGTAACCTTGAGAAGTGCACCTTTTACATGGATCGAGTCTCTTTTCTTGGCAATGTTGTGACTCCACAAGGAATTGAGGTGGATGAGGCGAAGATTGAAACCATAAAGAGTTGGCCTATACCAAAAACTATCACACAGGTGAGGAGTTTTCTTGGTCTTGCAGGTTTCTACCGCCGCTTTGTCAAAGATTTCAGCACCATTGCTGCACCTTTGCATGAGTTGACAAAGAAGGGCATTGATTTCCATTGGGGTAAGGTACATCATGAGTCTTTTGATGCTTTGAAGGATAAACTTACACATGCACCATTGCTGCAATTACCTAATTTTGATAAGATTTTTGAGCTTGAATATGATGCTAGTGGTATAGGCATTGTTGGTGTTTTGATACAAGATAGTAAACCTGTTGTATACTTTAGTGAGAAAATTACTAGGCCTATTTTGAATTGCTCCATGTATGATAAGGAATTGTATGCACTTGTACGTTGTTTAGAGACATGATGTCATTATTTGTTGCCCAAAGAATTTGTTATTCATTCTGATCATGAATCACTTAAGTAGACATGCTAAATGGATTGAGTTTATTGAGTCTTTTCCTTATATTATTAAACATAAGAAAGGGAAGGATAATGTGATTGCTGATGCTTTATCTAGGCGCTATACTTTATTATCTCAACTTGATTATAGAATTTTTGGACTTGAGGCAATTAAAGAACAATATGCTGCTGATGTTGATTTTAAGGATGTATTGCTGCATTGTAAAGAAGGTCGTGCATGGAACAAATTTGTGTTGACTGATGGATTCTTGTTTAGAGCTGACCGCCTATGCATTCTAGTTGGTCCCGCTTGTCTTTTGTTGTTACAGGAGGCGCATGGAGGTGGATTGATGGGTCATTTTGATGCCAAAAAGACGGAGGATATTTTGGCCGCACACTTCTTTTGGCCAAGGATGAGGAAAGATGTTGAGCGCTTTGTTGCTCGCTGCACTACATGTCAAAAAGCTAAGTCTCGCTTGAATCCACATGGTTTATACATGTCACTTCATGTTCGTTCTATTCCTTGGGTGGATATTTCTATGGATTTTGTTTTAGGACTGCCTAGGACTAAGAGGGGGAGTGATAGTATTTTTGTTGTTGTGGATAGATTTTCAAAGATGGCACCCTTTATACTATGTCATAAGACTGATGATACTAGTTATATTGTTGATCTCTTTTTCAAAGAAATTGTACGTTTGCATGGTATGCCTTCTACTATTGTTTTAGATCGTGATGTAAAATTCTTGAGTCACTTCTGACGCACGCTTTAGAATAAGTTGGGTACAAAGTTGTTGTTTTCTACAACTTGTCATCCACAAACTGATGGACAAACTGAGGTGGTGAACCACACTTTGGGTACTATGTTGAGAGCTATTTTGAAGAAAAATTTGAAGCAATGGGAAGAATATTTGCCTCATGTTGAGTTTGCATATAATCGGGCAACACATTCTACTACCAAGGTAAGTCCCGTCAAGGTAATATATGGTTTTGATCCACATACTCCACTTGATATACTTCCTCTACCTATTCATGAGAGAGTTCATGTTGATGCCAAGGAGCGTGCTGAATTTATTTTGCAAATGCATGAGACCACTAGACTTAGCATTAAAAAGATGAATGACAAGTATAAAATTGTTGGTAGTAAAGGTAGAAAAGAAGTAAAACTTGATGTAGAAGATTTAGTATGGTTACACTTAAGAAATGATAGATTTCCAGATTTGAGAAAATCTAAATTAATGTCTAGAGCTGATGGTCCTTTCAAAATAATTGAGAAGATTAATGGTAATACATACAAACTTGAGTTGCCTCCCGAGTTCGGGGTTAGTCCTACCTTTAACACTTCAGGTTTAAAACCATACTTGGGAGAAGAGGATGAGCTTGAGTTGAGGACGACTCCACTTCAAGAGGGGGAGGATGATGAGGACATCACTCCTAAGGATACATGCAACACTCCTCCAATTCTGGACTTGCAAGGTCCAATGACTAGAGCTCGTGCACGACGACTAAATTTAGAGGTGAGCTTGTTCCTATGTTCTTTATTATATGTCACTTTTGAGAATGGTTTGCTACCTAATGATTATATTGTAATTAAGAACCATGGAGAGGACCAGGAGATGATGGGAGAAGGACTTGGAGATGTGGAGGACCAGCAAGGATGTGGAAGCTAAGGTGGAGGCTCAACCAAAACCGACTTCGAGTCTGTTTCGGGGCTCAGGACCAGTCTGCACTAAAACGGATGCCCAGGACGCATACGGACTCAGATTTGGACGTTCTATATATGCACGGAAAGATAAGAAGAAGACCTTTCCAACGCTTCCGGTCTCATGTCAAAATCGGAGTCATCAGGAATCGTCGAAACAAGAGAGGGTCCAGAATCTGTTTCGGTGCTGTATCGCCTGTTTTTTACCTTTGGGCTTTGTATCTAGTTGAGCCCAATTAGGGGCACATCCAGAGGGTCTTGCACAACCCTAGGGTCTTCATATACAGCCACCACCGCACCCTTAGGGTTTGGGTTTTACTTAGATTATTCTGTTCATAATAGTTTCACCGTCATCACGGTTTGTGAGACCCCAACTTCGTGAGATTCATAATACATCTGCAATTGTATTGCATTCTTCTTTGTTCTTGCTTGTGTTCTTGATTCGTAGGCAGGGATTAGCCTTCTTGGTGAGATCAATTGTTTTAGGACGGTTGATAACCAGAGGAGACGTCGTGCAGCGATTGCGGGGTTTAGAACATGTTGTTCTGAAGCCGGATCGATTTGTGTCACCTCCGAACAAATCAACATATCCAGAAACTTTCGAAAGATCAGGAACCCTTGTCCACATCAGTAGGCGTCACGTCACGATGATGTTGCCGGTAGCGGTCACCCTCATTGAAGGCGTCATCGTAGTAGATGGTGTTGCCGGGTGGCCAATATGACGAATCACTAAGTCATGATGATGTTGTCGAGTGGTCAGGTGAATAATGGAGTAGCCCTCGGGTATGACTATCCTAATATGGCAATGTTGCCGTGTGGCCATGGGCGTTGTTGAGCAGTCAAGCGCCTAGCTGCCATATTGTCTTTCATTGAGCCGAGTTGCCAAATCATCATCGAAGTCGGTAAGTTGTTGAGCCTTTGGTCTGAAACAATGACTAGACCATTGTGATGTCGGTCGCCATCTTGACCTTCGGCCTCGTCCAAGCGCGATTCAATGGTTGACGCAGCAATCGATCACAGTCGTCTTCTGACTTGTTTTCGGCTCAAGGTTGCTAATGTATTTAAGACTCTGTATCTTCCTCTGGTGTAGCATTATCTCACGGATATACATCAGCAAATTGATGTGTATTGATGCGTGTACATGCAAAGGCAATCACATGCATGGTTAGTTGCATGCCACATAGATTATAACATATATAATATATGTGAAAAAACAATTATGGAAAGAATAAATAAAGGAAAGTTTCCTCCCTGTTGTGGGCTGCATAGAGGTGTTGGACTCGGACTCGTCCTTGCTGATCGATCTGATCGAGCGTGACATGAACCGAGTCAGATCCAAAATCATATTCGACCTGAATGTCATGATTCTTGAGTGCTAGCTGAATCACCGAATCGGCGAGTTATCCATGACGTGAGTGCCTTGTTTCCATGAAGCCGAGTGTTTGACTCGTATTAGGCCTCCGCATGTATGACCAGGACTCGATGGATGCGCCGACTTGAAGTGCGATCAACTGGCGCGATGCATAATCATGTGGCCACGATCTTGCATGTCACGATCAGCAACTCGCCAACTCCAAGTATTGTTGGTGTCATAATATCACGGATATGTACTCAGGGAGCGTGAAGATGTCACCATTGAGTGTCGTTTTCATGAAGATGTGATGACTGGTGTGATGATACGACGCTTCAACGCTGGTCTTCTCGCGATCAAATCTTGAAGTAGATGGAGGCCATCGAACTCAACATGCCGACCGTCGTGTCACCCCTTCCTGGCGCACCAACTGTCGAGACTTGATCACGGCAATAGACATAGGGTAGTTCACCTATGATGATTTATATATAGGATAGGGGTGTATGCGTGAGATTAAGAGACGATGGTAACACAAGATACCAATTTATACAGTTCGAGCCTCCCGGAGGATAATAACCCTACATTTTGTGTTTTATGGTATTTATATTGATATGTCTAGATCATGATGTCTTGTCCTATCTAATTGTGTCCCGTTGTAGGATCTTATGCTTGATGCTATTGCTTGTCCCTTGAGGAGGACCCCTGCCCCTCCTTATATCCGGGGGTGACAGGATTATATGGCGGAGTCCTAGTCGATCAACTATACATATCCAAGTAGGAGTATATCTTCCTTTCCTTCTATGTGAGGTATCTTGATGGTATGTATCATTGACACACAGATGCAAACAGGTTACATAAAGAGCAATCGCACTAAGCACATTGCTCCCAAGTTATTTCATCCTCATGAGCTTCAAGAAAGCGGAGAGGTTAATATCTTACAAGTCAAATCCTATGATAATCTCACAGATTTATTTACTAAGTCTCTACCATATTCCATCTTTAGTAAACTTGTTCATGGGATTGGTATGCGAAGACTTAGGGACATGCAAGGTTCAGGGGGAGAGTCCTGAACAAGTAATCTGTTATCAAACATCATATTGCACTCTTTTCCTATATGAGTTTTACTTAAAGGTTTCTCATAGGTTTTTAATGAGGCAATATCAACACAAGGTCAATGTCTATCTCCTGATTTTTTCTTGTGAGGGTTTTTCAAAGGAGGGGTGAAAGATATTTTGTATGTTGTGGTATTTTCTCCTAATTTACCATTGGGTTTTAAGGAGATTTTTACAGCATATCAGGATATAGCTTCTCATATTTTTTTCACAAGATTTTTGAAGAAGTTACTCATGCTTTATAAAGACGATGGTCAAATGATCAAGGGGGAGTGTTACAAATGAAATGAAATGATTTGGCAACCATCGAAGGGGCAGTTGTACATTCAAATTGATTCTCCGAACACGTGATGATAGCAAGTAGTACATATACCATACATATGTCCATACAGATTTAGTAAGACTGGTATATGTATGATAGTATATATAAATAATAGTAGTATATTTAATGTCTATTTGTAGAATATAAAGGTAGTACATGTACTATCATAGGTTTGAATGCTAATTGGTTATGGTTATCCATTCTTAGGGATAGTGGTAATAAAGTTGACACGTAATTAATGTTGAACATTAATGGGTACTAACTATGGGTTTCTGATAAACATTAGTGGTGAACATCGAAATGTGATGAGTGGTTTCTTTCTAATGATAATGTGAGTATAGGAGTGTGGTAGTTAGTAATACATACATATAGTATATATACGATACAACATATGGCAATGACTGCATACACCTCAGTGGTAGTATATATCTGTTGGTAGTATTTTGCTTATGTGATAGTATACAACATGGTTATTAAATTGCTTGTCATTTTTTGCACGTGGGGGGAGAGTTCGACGGTGGTGGGGGTTGGAGAATCGCACGGAAAGAACACACCTAGGCGGGGACGGCAAACACGTGGGTTGCGGATAGGCGCGCGGGACGACGACTATTCATAGGCGATTGGATGACTATTGACTCGGTCTGGTGCGACCAGATGGTTACTGTAGCGATCGACGCGCTGAATAATATTCAGCACGCAACGCGCCATATATATATATATATATAGGGAGAGTCTTTTTTCTACTCCCAGGAGTAGCTACTCCCATGTGTATATCTCACAAACTAGAGAGTATCACTACAAACTTGAGGTTTGTAAATTAAGTATGTAATCATACTAGAGGGTATGTAAACATACTCAAATTTTTTTGGGTGTGTTCATTTCCAGCCCTCTGATTTTTAGACCTATCTCATCGAATATTATGATATTAATTAGGAGTATTAAATATAGATTAATGATAAAACCCAGTCTATAACCCTCCCTCTGAATGACGAGACAAATCTATTAAGACTAATTAGGTCATGATTAGATAATATGATGCTACAGTAAACATCTCTTAATGATGACTTAGTTAAGCTTAATAAATTTATCACGCTGATACGCATTCAACTCTGTAATTAGTTTTATATTTAATATATATTTAATAATCATATATAGCATTTTAATGATTGATATGACTCCACTAAAATTTAGATCCCAAGAAACGAACACACCTACATGAAGTATGAGGATATACTCACTTTTATATAGTACTAAATGCGATATATATTCATATGTTTATAATTAGAAAATCATTCAAAAAATTTATGGTTATCACTCTTAGAAAAAAAATTAAGTATATGTACATATTTAAAATGATAAATGGGTATAAGTTATCAAAAAAAATTTAAGGAATTCAAATCTGCCGAATCGCTCATGTTATGATCTTCTACATCCTAGGTCTCCGCGTTCCGTCATCTGGCTTATGTTCTTCATGTAGCATTCAGATCGAATGACTCTATGAAATTACGTCGATACTTCCGCATATTATGGGTAACGTAGGAGACATCCCTATTTTTACCCAGGGGTCTTAATTACCACTGCTTAGCTTTCAATTCGCCTCTGACCATCAAATTAAATGTGAATACCCTGATAAATGGATATAAACACATATACAAAATGGATTTTTTAACATTGAAGTAACAATAACTGGGAGTAGAATAAATTTTATATATTATCGTCGGACAAGACAAATAGACTTACGGCCAGTGCAAAGTTTATGTCCGAAACGACATGAATTTCCGAACGGAGGGAGTAGAAGGTACTAGTAACTCTGCTGCATACAAATGTAACAATGTAGGTAGAAGGAATAATTGATCAGAAGTATCTGTCACAAGCGGCCCCGACGGAGTCCGGCAGCAGGTTGCCGTGGGCGCTGATGAGCAGGTCGCAGGTGACGTGCATCTTTTGGCGGCCGGAGTGGAGGGCATTGCTGACCCTGAAACGGATGGCCGTGGTGAGCTGCAGGCGGAGCGGGACTCGGCCGGCTTGGACGGCGGCGGAGAAGGAGAGCCAGGAGGTGTCCGTGGTCCTGGGGCCGATGACGTCGAGGAGGCCAGTGATGGAGGTGGTGGTCTTGTTGGGTTGATACCAGCCGGACGCAAATGCCGGGCCGGCGGCGACGAGCGCATCGTAGAAGTGGACAGAAGCATGCACGGCGTCATAGTAGATGCCAATGTGGCGATTGGGATTGCGGTCGGTCACATTGAACTCGAGACTGGCGCCGGCAGGGCTGAAGGCCGGGTCGAGGCCGCCGGAGATGGAGAAGGAGACAATGTTGAAACGGGGGCGGTGCGGGCGTAGGCTAAGCCAGAGGACGAAGAGGATGACGGCGGCGACGAGGAGGAGGCCCAGGAGGAGGGAGCAGAGGGTGTTGGCCAGACAGCGGCGCAGCTCTCCCGGGTGCGGCGGGCGATGCGTCGGGCGCGGCTGCTCATCGGTGCAGAAGACGCAGCCTGCATGCTGCTCATCATCATCATCATCATCATCGGTACAAGACCAGATCGAGTAACTCTTCTTCTGGCTGCTCATCGAAGATATATCTCACTGAAAACTCAAAGGATCTATTGTTATTCAAGTTGACGGAAGAATAACCCAATCCACACCCATTCTTTTTTTTTTCATCTACTTTTGAAAGAGGGAAGAGAAGAGAGAGCAGAGGAGACAATTCTGATCCACTGCTAATCCAAGATTGCAAGCTAGGAATAAGGGTCTTCTCCGCTCCGGATTGTCCCCCAAAGCACGCATGCTTGCCTTGTAGGCTCATCACACTATTGTTTGCTTTCAGTTAAATAATACGTTTATATTGTACTTTAATACTAAAGCGGCTGTAGTTTAGTGGTGAGAATTCTGCCTTGGGCCGTGGAAACCTGAGCTCGAATCCCAGCAGCCACACATATTTTATTTCTTCCTCAACTGTGCATGGTTAGAAACGGCATTTTTGTTTCCTCTTCAAATAAATTTCATGATGTCAACAATTTATTTTCCTGTCAATTCAGTGTTTATGATACAGAGTCTTCAGTTCAACTTGTATTGTTGAACTGCAATATAGTGAACAATAACAAGGCACGCTACTGCACTGCCTTATTCTGTATGTATAATTGGTTCAATATATGGAAGGGAACATGGGATTACAATTTAATATCAACAACAAAGGCTGCAATTT
>MU847676.1:0-46712 GCA_032690845.1 Eleusine coracana subsp. coracana
TGAATGTAACATGCAAGCAGTAGGAGGTACTCAGGACGGGTATCTCAACCATAGGAAGTATTTTTTATAAAATTATATACTATTCTACTCATTGAATTTTGCTTTTTGTCGGTTGGCCTCGTCGCAAGCTTTCTAGAAAAAAGTTATGCCCGAAACGGACAACTGACGCAAAGTTACACTTGTTTTAGGTTATAGGTCTCATTTTCGTGTGCTTACATCCACGGAGTGATGAACCGCGTGGCCGAGGTATGTTGGGTTACCTTCCATGGTTCCTTGTGTACCCATAATCTTTGTAGTCTAGCGTGGTTCATGATACGGTGGGCGAGTTCTCCACCACGATGGAGTTTCGACGCTGTATTGAATGTAACATGCTGGCAGTAGGAGGTACTCGGGGTGGTATCTTAACCATAGGGAAGTATTTATTTTGGAAAATATTATATAGTATTCTACTCTTTGAATTTTGCCTTTTGTCGATGTTGGCCTCGCCGCAAGATTCTAGAATAAAAGTATGCCCCAATTGGGACAACGGATGCAAAAGTTATGCTCATTTAGGTTATAGGTCTTCTTTTTTGTGTGCTTACACCCACGGTGTGCAGAACCGTGTGGCCGAGGTATGTGGGTTACCTTCCATGGTTCCTTGAGTAGCCATAAACTCGGTAGTCTAGGGGCAATTCATGATACAGTGGGCGAGTCCTCGACCGCGATGGAGTTTGACGTTGTATTGAATGTAACATGCTAGCAGCTAGGAGGTACTCAGGACGGGTATCTCAACCATAGGGAAGTATTTATTTTTTATAAAATTACAAATTTTCTACTCTTTGAATTTTGCTTTTTGTCGGCGTTGGCCTCGCCGCAAGCTTTCTAGAAAAAAGGTATACCCCGAACGGACAACGGACACAAAAGTTACGCTCGTTTTAGGATATAGGTCTCATTTTTCATGTGCTTAGACCCACGGTGTGATGAACCACGTGGCCGAGGGATGTGGTTTACCTTCCATGGTTCCTTGTGTACCCATAATCTATAGTCTAGGCGCGGTTCATGATACGATGGGCGAGTCCTCCACCACGAGGGAGTTCGACGCTGTATTGAATGTAACTGCTGACAGTAGGAGTATTCGGGGGATATCATAACCATAGGAAGTATTTATTTTATACAATATTATATACTATTCGACTCTTTGAATCTCGCTTTTTGTCGGTCGTGGCCTCGCCGCAAGCTTTTTAGAAGAAAAAGTAGTCCCCGATCGGACAACGAATGCAAAAGTTATGCTTGTTTTAGGTTATAGGTCTCCTTTTTCATGTGCTTACACCCACGGTGTGCTGAACTGTATGGCCGAGGGATGTGGGTTACCTTCCATGGTTCCTTGTGTAGCCATAAACTTGGTAGTCTAGGGGCGGTTCATGATACGATGGGCGAGTCCCTCCACCGCGATAGAGTTCGATGTTGTATGAATGTAAGATGCTAGCAGTAGGACGACTCAGGACGGTATCTCAACCATAAGGAAGTATTGATTTTTTATAAATTATATACTATTCTACTCATTGAATTTTGCTTTTTGTCGGTGTTGGCCTCGTTGCAAGCTTTCTAGAAAAAAGTTATGCCCCGAACGGACAACTGACGCAAAAGTTACACTTGTTTTAGTTTATAGGTCTCATTTTTCGTGTGCTTACATCCACGGTGTGATGAACCGCGTGGCCGAGGGATGTGGGTTACCTTCCATGGTTCCTTGTGTACCCATAATCTCTGTAGTCTAGGCGCAGTTCATGATACGGCGGGCGAGTCCCCCACCACGATGGAGTTTGACACTGTATTGAATGTAACATGCTGGCAATAGGAGGTATTCAGGGTGGTATCTTAACCATAGGGAAGCATTTATTTTGTAAAATATTATATAGTATTCTACTCTTTGAATTTTGCTTTTTGTCGGTGTTGGCCTTGCCGCAAGTTTCTAGAAGAAAAAGTAGTCCCCGATCGGACAACGGATGCAAAAGTTATGCTTGTTTTAGGTTATAGGTCTCCTTTTTCATGTGCATACACCCATGGTGCGCTGAACTGTATGGCCGAGGGATGTGGGTTACCTTCCATGGTTCCTTGTGTAGCCATAAACATGGTAGTCTAGGGGTGGTTCATGATATGATGGGCGAGTTCTCCACCGCGATAGAGTTCGACATTGTATTGAATGTAACATGCTAGCAGTAGGAGGTACTCAGGGCGGGTATCTCAACCATAAGGAAGTATTGATTTTTTATAAATTATATACTATTCTACTCTTTGAATTTTGCTTTTTGTCGGTGTTGGCCTCGTTGCAAGCTTTCTAAAAAAAAAGTTATGCCCCGAACGGACAACTGACGCAAAAGTTACACTTGTTTTAGGTTATAGGTCTCAATTTTCGTGTGCTTACATCCACGGTGTAATGAACCGCGTGGCCGAGGGATGTGGGTTACCTTCCATGGTTCCTTGTGTACCCATAATCTCTGTAGTCTAGGCGCAGTTCATGATACGGTGGGCGAGTCCCCCACCGCGATGGAGTTTGACGTTGTATTGAATGTAACATGCTAGCAGTAGGAGGTACTCAGGACGGGTATCTCAACCATAGGGAAGTATTTATTTTTTATAAAATTATAAATTTTTCTACTCTTTGAATTTGCTTTTTGTCGGTGTTGGCCTCGCCGCAAGCTTTCTAGAAAAAAGGTATACCCCGAACGGACAACGGACGCAAATGTTACGCTCGTTTTAGGATATAGGTCTCATTTTTCATGTGCTTAGACCCACGGTGTGATGAACCGCGTGGCCGAGGGATGTGGGTTACCTTCCATGGTTCCTTGTGTAGCCATAAACATGGTAGTCTAGGGGTGGTTCATGATATGATGGGCTGAGTTCTCCACCGCGATAGAGTTCGACATTGTATTGAATGTAACATGCTAGCAGTAGGAGGTACTCAGGGCGGGTATCTCAACCATAAGGAAGTATTGATTTTTTATAATATTATATACTATTCTACTCTTTGAATTTTGCTTTTTGTCGGTGTTGGCCTCGTTGCAAGCTTTCTAAAAAAAAAGTTATGCCCCGAACGGACAACTGACGCAAAAGTTACACTTGTTTTAGGTTATAGGTCTCAATTTTCGTGTGCTTACATCCACGGTGTAATGAACCGCGTGGCCGAGGGATGTGGGTTACCTTCCATGGTTCCTTGTGTACCCATAATCTCTGTAGTCTAGGCGCAGTTCATGATACGGTGGGCGAGTCCCCCACCGCGATGGAGTTTGACGTTGTATTGAATGTAACATGCTAGCAGTAGGAGGTACTCAGGACGGGTATCTCAACCATAGGGAAGTATTTATTTTTATAAAATTATAAATTTTTCTACTCTTTGAATTTTGCTTTTTGTCGGTGTTGGCCTCGCCGCAAGCTTTCTAGAAAAAAGGTATACCCCGAACGGACAACGGACGCAAATGTTACGCTCGTTTTAGGATATAGGTCTCATTTTTCATGTGCTTAGACCCACGGTGTGATGAACCGCGTGGCCGAGGGATGTGGGTTACCTTCCATGGTTCCTTGTGTACCCATAATCTCTGTAGTCTAGGCGTGGTTCATGATACGGTGGGCGAGTTCTCCACCACGATGGAGTTCGACGCTGTATTGAATGTAACATGCTGGCAGTAGGAGGTTTTCGGGGTGGTATCTTAACCATAAGAAAGTATCTATTTTGGAAAATATTATATAGTATTCTACTCTTTGAATTTTGCCTTTTGTCGATGTTGGCCTCGCCGCAAGATTCTAGAATAAAAAGTATGCCCCGATTGGACAACGGATGCAAAAGTTATGCTCATTTTAGGTTATAGGTCTCCTTTTTTGTGTGCTTACACCCACGGTGTGTAGAACCGTGTGGCCGAGGGATGTGGGTTACCTTCCATGGTTCCTTGAGTAGCCATAAACTCAGTAGTCTAGGGGCGGTTCATGATACGGTGGGCGAGTCCTCCACTGCAATGAAGTTCGACATTGTATTGAATATAACATGCTAGCAGTAGGAGGTACTCGGGGCGGGTATCTCAACCATAGGGAAGTATTTATTTTTTATAAAATTATATACTATTCTACTCATTGAATTTTGCTTTTTGTTGGTGGTGGCCTCGCCGCAAGCTTTCTAGAAAAAAAAGTATGCCCCGATCAAACAACAGATGCAAAAGTGATGCTTGTTTTAGGTTATAGGTCTCCTTTTTCGTGTGCTTGCACCCACGGTGTGCTGAACCGCGTGGCCGAGGGATGTGGGTTACCTACCATGGTTCCTTGTGTACCCATAAAATCGGTAGTCTAGGCGCAGTTCATGATACGGTGGGCGAGTCCTCCACCACGATGGATTTTGACGCTGTATTGAATGTAACATGCTGGCAGTAGGAGGTATTCGGGGTGGTATCTTAACCATAGGGAAGTATTTATTTTGTAAAATATTATATACTGTTCTACTCTTTGAATTTTGCTTTTTTTCGGTGTTGGCCTTGTCGCAAGCTCTCTAAAAAATTTTTTTTTGCCCCGATCGGACAATGGATGCAAAAGTTATGCTCATTTTAGGTTATAGGTCTCCTTTTTTGTGTGCTTACACCCACGATGTGCTGAACAGTGTGGCTGAGGTATGTGGGTTACCTTCCATGGTTCCTTGTGTAGCCATAAACTTGGTAGTCTAGGGGCGGTTCATGATACGGTGGGCGAGTCCTCCACTGCAATGAAGTTCGACATTGTATTGAATATAACATGCTAGCAGTAGGAGGTACTCGGGGCGGGTATCTCAACCATAGGGAAGTATTTATTTTTTACAAAATTATATACTATTCTACTCATTGAATTTTGCTTTTTGTTGGTGGTGGCCTCGCTGCAAGCTTTCTAGAAAAAAAAAGTATGCCCCGATCGAACAACAGATGCAAAAGTGATGCTTGTTTTAGGTTATAGGTCTCCTTTTTCGTGTGCTTACACCCACGGTGTGCTGAACCGCGTGGCCGAGGGATGTGGGTCACCTTCCATGGTTCCTTGTGTACCCATAAATCGGTAGTCTAGGCGCGGTTCGTGATACGGTGGGCGAGTCCTCCACCACGATGGATTTTGACGCTGTATTGAATGTAACATGCTGGCAGTAGGAGCTATTCGGGGTGGTATCTTAACCATAGGGAAGTATTTATTTTGTAAAATATTATATACTGTTCTACTCTTTGAATTTTGCTTTTTGTCGGTGTTGGCCTTGTTGCAAGTTCTCTAAAAATTTTTTTTTGCCCCGATCGGACAATGGATGCAAAAGTTATGCTCATTTTAGGTTATAGGTCTCCTTTTTTGTGTGCTTACACCCACGATGTGCTGAACAGTGTGGCTGAGGTATGTGGGTTACCTTCCATGGTTCCTTGTGTAGCCATAAACTTGGTAGTCTAGGGGCGGTTCATGATACGGTGGGCGAGTCCTCCACTGTAATGAAGTTCGACATTGTATTGAATATAACATGCTAGTAGTAGGAGGTACTCGGGGCGGGTATCTCAACCATAGGGAAGTATTTATTTTTTACAAAATTATATACTATTCTACTCATTGAATTTTGCTTTTTGTTGGTGGTGGCCTCGCCGCAAGCCTTCTAGAAAAAAAAAGTATGCCCCGATCGAACAACAGATGCAAAAGTAATGCTTGTTTTAGGTTATAGGTCTCCTTTTTCGTGTGCTTACACCCACGGTGTGCTGAACCGCATGGCCGAGGGATGTGGGTCACCTTCCATGGTTCCTTGTGTACCCATAAAATCGGTAGTCTATGCGCGGTTCATGATACGGTGGGCGAGTCCTCCACCACGATGGATTTTGACGCTGTATTGAATGTAAAATGCTGGCAGTAGGAGGTATTCGGGGTGGTATCTTAACCATAGGGAAGTATTTATTTTGTAAAATATTATATACTGTTCTACTCTTTGAATTTTGCTTTTTGTCGGTGTTGGCCTTGTCGCAAGCTCTCTAAAAAAATTTTTTTTGCCCCGATCGGACAATGGATGCAAAAGTTATGCTCATTTTAGGTTATAGGTCTCCTTTTTTGTGTGCTTACACCCACGATGTGCTGAACAGTGTGGCTGAGATATGTGGGTTACCTTCCATGGTTCCTTGTGTAGCCATAAACTCGGTAGTCTAAGGGCGGGTCATGATACGGTGGGCGAGTCCTCCACCGCGATAGAGTTTGACGTTGTATTGAATGTAGCATGCTAGCAGTAGCAGATACTCAGGACGGGTATTTCAACCATAGGGAAGTATTTATTTTTTATAAAATTATATACTATTCTACCCTTTGACATTGGCTTTTAGACGGTGTCGGCCTCACCGCAAGCTTTCTAGAAAAAAGGTATGCCCCGAACAGACAACTGACGCAAAAGTTACGCTCGTTTTAGGTTATAGGTCATATTTTTCGTGTGCATACACCCACGGTGTGATGAACCGCGTGGCCGATGGATGTGGGTTACCTTCCTTGGTTCCATGTGTACCCATAGTCTCTATAGTCTAGGCACGGTTCATGATACGGTGGGCGAGTCCTCCACCATGATGGAGTTTGACGTTGTATTGAATATAACATGCTAGCAGTAGGAGGTACTCAGCACGGGTATCTCAACCATAGGGAAGTATTTATTTTTATAAAATTATAAAGTATTCTACTCTTTGAATTTTGCTTTTTGTCAGTGTTGGCCTCGCCGCAAGCTTTCTAGAAAAAAGGTATGCCCTGAACGGACAACGGACGCAAAAGTTATGCTCGTTTTAGGTTATAGGTCTCATTTTTCGTGTGCTTACACCCACGGTGTGATGAACCACATGGCCGAGGGATGTGGGTTACCTTCCTTGGTTCCTTGTGTACCCATAATCTCTATAGTCTAGGTGCGGTTCATGATATGGTTCGACGCTGTATTGAAAGTAACATGCTGGCAGTAGGAGGTATTCGGGGTGGTATCATAACCATAGGGAAGTATTTATTTTGTAAAATATTATATACTATTCTACTTTTTGAATCTCGCTTTTTGTCGGTGGTGGCCTCGCCGCAAGCTTTCTAGAAAAAAAAAGTATGCCCCGATCGGACAACGGATGTAAAAGTTATGCTTGTTTTAGGTTATAGGTCTCATTTTTCGTGTGCTTACACCCACGGTGTGCTGAACCATGTGGCCGAGGGATGTGGGTTATCTTCCATGTTTCCTTGTGTAGCCATAAACTTGGTAGTGTAGGGGCGGTTCATGATACGGTGGGCGAGTCCTCCACCGCAATGAAGTTCGACATTGTATTGAATATAACATGCTAGCAGTAGGAGGTACTCGGGGCGGGTATCTCAACCATAGGGAAGTATTTATTTTTTACAAAATTATATACTATTCTACTCATTGAATTTTTCTTTTTGTCGGTGGTGGCCTCGCCGCATGCTTTCTAGAAAAAAAAAGTATGCCCCGATCGAACAATGGATGCAAAAGTGATGCTTGTTTTAGGTTATAGGTCTCCTTTTTCGTGTGCTTACACCCACGGTGTGCTGAACCGCGTGGCCGAGGGATGTGGGTTACCTTCCATGGTTCCTTGTGTACCCATAAAATCGGTAGTCTAGGCGCGGTTCATGATACGGTGGGCGAGTCCTCCACCACGATGGATTTTGACGCTGTATTGAATGTATCATGCTGGCAGTAGGAGGTATTCGGGGTGGTATCTTAACCATAGGGAAGTATTTATTTTGTAAAATATTATATACTGTTCTACTCTTTGAATTTTGCTTTTTGTCGGTGTTGGCCTTGTCGCAAGCTCTCTAGAAACAAAAGTATGCCCCCATTGGACAACGGATACAAAAGTTATGCTTGTTTTAGGTTATAGGTCTCCTTTTTCGTGTGCTTACACCCACGGTGTGCTGAACCGTGTGGTCGAGGGATGTGGGTTACCTTCCATGGTTCCTTGTGTAGCCATAAACTCGGTAGTCTAAGGGCGGGTCATGATACGGTGGGCGAGTCCTCCACCGCGATAGAGTTTGACGTTGTATTGAATGTAGCATGCTAGCAGTAGCAGATACTCAGGACGGGTATTTCAACCATAGGGAAGTATTTATTTTTTATAAAATTATATACTATTCTACTAATTGAATTTTGCTTTTTGTCAGTGTTGGCCTCGCCGCAAGCTTTCTAGAAAAAAGGTATGCCCCAAACGGACAACTGATGCAAAAGTTACACTCGTTTTAGGTTATAGGTCACATTTTTCGTGTGCTTACACCCACGGTGTGATGAACCGCGTGGCCGAGGGATGTGAGTAACCTTCCATGGTCCGTTATGTACCCATAATCTATGTAGTCTAGGCGCAGTTCATGATACGGTGGGCGAGTCCTCCACCATGATGAAGTTCGACGCAGTATTGAATGTAACATGCTGGCAGTAGGAGGTATTTAAGGTGGTATCTTAACCATAGGGAAGTATTTATTTTGTAAAATATTATATACTATTCTACTCTTTGAATTTTGCTTTTTGTCGGTGTTGACCTCGCCGCAAGCTTTCTAGAAAAAAAAAGTATGCCCCGATCGATCAACGGATTCAAAATTTATGCTCATTTTTGGTTATAGGTCTCCTTTTTTGTGTGCTTACACCCACGGTGTGTAGAACCGTGAGGCCAAGGGATGTGGGTTACCTTCCATGGTTCCTTGTGTAGCCATAAACTCGGTAGTCTAGGGTCGGTTCATGATACGGTGGGCGAGTCCTCCACCGTGATGGAGTTTGACGTTGTATTGAATATAACATGCTAGCAGTAGGAGGTACTCAGGACGTGTATTCTACTCTTTGAATTATGCTTTTTGTTGGTGTTGGCCTCATCGCAAGCTTTCTAGAAAAAAGGTATGCCCCGAACGGACAACTGATGCAAAAGTTACACTCGTTTTAGGTTATAGGTCACATTTTCTGTGTGCTTACACCCACGGTGTGATGAACCCCGTGGCCGAGGGATGTGGGTTACCTTCCATGGTTCCTTATGTACCCATAATCTCTATAGTCTAGGCGCAGTTCATGATACGGTGGGCGAGTCCTCCACCACGATGGAGTTCGACGCTATATTGAATGTAACATGCTGGCAGTAGGAGATATTCAGGGTGGTATCTTAACCATAGGGAAGTACTTATTTTGTAAAATATTATATACTATTCTACTCTTTGAATTTTGCTTTTTGTCAGTGTTGGCCCCACCGCAAGCTTTCTAAAAAAAAAAGTATGCCCCGATCGGACAATGGATGCAAAATTTATGCTCATTTTAGGTTATAGGTCTCCTTTTTTGTGTGCTTACACCCACGGTGTGCAGAACTATGTGGCTGAGGGATGTGGGTTACCTTCCATGGTTCCTTGTGTAGCCATAAACTCGGTAGTCTAGGGGCGGTTCATGATACGGTGGGCGAGTCCTCCACCGTGATGGAGTTTGACGTTGTATTGAATGTAATATGCTAGCAGTAGGAGGTACTCAGGACGGGTATTCTACTCTTTAAATTTTGCTTTTTGTCGGTGTTGGCCTCGTCGCAAGCTTTCTAGAAAAAAGGTATTCCCCGAACGGACAACGGATGCAAAAGTTACGCTTATTTTAGGTTATAGGTCTCATTTCGTGTGCTTATACCCACGGTGTGATGAACCACGTGGCCTAGGGATGTGGGTTACCTTCCATGGTTCCTTGTGTACCCATAATCTCTATAGTCTAGGCGCAGTTCATGATACGGTGGGCGAGTCCTCCACCACGATGGAGTTCGACGCTGTATTGAATGTAACATGCTGGCAGTAGGAGATATTCAGGGTGGTATCTTAACCATAGGGAAGTACTTATTTTGTAAAATATTATATACTATTCTACTCTTTGAATTTTGCTTTTTGTCAGTGTTGGCCCCACCGCAAGCTTTCTAAAAAAAAAAGTATGCCCCGATCGGACAATGGATGCAAAATTTATGCTCATTTTAGGTTATAGGTCTCCTTTTTTGTGTGCTTACACCCACGGTGTGCAGAACTATGTGGCTGAGGGATGTGGGTTACCTTCCATGGTTCCTTGTGTAGCCATAAACTCGGTAGTCTAGGGGCGGTTCATGATACGGTGGGCGAGTCCTCCACCGTGATGGAGTTTGACGTTGTATTGAATGTAATATGCTAGCAGTAGGAGGTACTCAGGACGGGTATTCTACTCTTTAAATTTTGCTTTTTGTCGGTGTTGGCCTCGTCGCAAGCTTTCTAGAAAAAAGGTATTCCCCGAACGGACAACGGATGCAAAAGTTACGCTTATTTTAGGTTATAGGTCTCATTTCGTGTGCTTATACCCACGGTGTGATGAACCACGTGGCCTAGGGATGTGGGTTACCTTCCATGGTTCCTTGTGTACCCATAATCTCTATAGTCTAGGCGCAGTTCATGATACGGTGGGCGAGTCCTCCACCACGATGGAGTTCGACGTTGTATTGAATGTAACATACTGGCAGTACGACGTATTCAGGGTGGTATCTTAACCATAGGGAAGTATTTATTTCATAAAATATTATATACTATTCTAATCTTTGAATTTCACTTTTTGTCGGTGGTGGCCTCGCCGCAATCTTTCTAGAAACAAAAGTATGCCCCGATCGGACAACGGATATAAAAGTTATGCTTGTTTTAGGTTATAGGTCTCCTTTTTCGTGTGCTTACACCCACGGTGTGCTGAACCGTGTGGCCGAGGGATGTGGGTTACCTTCCATGGTTCTTTGTGTAGCCATAAACTCGGTAGTCTAGGGACGGTTCATGATACGGTGGTCGAGTCCTCCATCGCGATGGAGTTCGACGTTGTATTGAATGTAACATGCTAGCAGTAGGAGGCACTCGGGGCTGGTATCTCAACCATAGGGAAGTATTTATTTTTTATAAAATTATATACTATTCTACTAATTGAATTTTGCTTTTTGTCGGTGTTGGCCTCACCGCAAGCTTTCTAGAAAAAAGGTATGCCCCAAACGGACAACTGATGCAAAAGTTACACTCGTTTTAGGTTATAGGTCACATTTTTCGTGTGCTTACACCCACGGTGTGATGAACCGCGTGGCCGAGGGATGTGAGTTACCTTCCATGGTTCCTTATGTACCCATAATCTATGTAGTCTAGGCGCAGTTCATGATACGGTGGGCGAGTCCTCCACCATGATGGAGTTCGACGCAGTATTGAATGTAACATGCTAGCAGTAGGAGGTACTCAGGACGGGTATTCTACTCTTTGAATTATGCTTTTTGTCGGTGTTGGCCTCGTCGCAAGCTTTCTAGAAAAAAGGTATGCCCCGAACGGACAACGGACGCAAAAGTGACGCTCGTTTTAGGTTATAGGTCTCATTTCGTGTGCTTATACCCATGGTGTGATGAACCACGTGGCCTAGGGATGTGGGTTACCTTCCATGGTTCCTTGTGTACCCATAATCTCTATAGTCTAGGCGCGATTCATGATACGGTGTGCGAGTCGTCCACCATGATGGAGTTCGACGTTGTATTGAATGTAACATGCTGGCAGTACAAGGTATTCGGGGTGGTATCTTAACCATAGGAAAGTATTTATTTCATACAATATTATATACTATTCTACTCTTTGAATTTCGCTTTTTGTCGGTGGTGGCCTCGCCGCAAGCTTTCTACAAAAAAAAAGTATGCCCCGATCGGACAACGGATACAAAAGTTATGCTTGTTATAGGTTATAGGTCTCCTTTTTCGTGTGCTTACACACACGGTGTGCTGAACCATGTGGCCGAGGGATGTGGGTTACCTTCCATGGTTCCTTGTGTCGCCATAAACTTGGTAGTCTAAGGGCGGTTCATGATACAGTGGGCAAGTCCTTCATCGCGATGGAGTTCGATGTTGTATTGCATGTAACATGCTAGCAGTAGGAGGTACTCGGGACGTGTATCTCAACCATAGAGAAGTATTTATTTTTATAAAATTTTATACTATTCTACTCATTGAATTTTGCTTTTTGTCGGTATTGGCCTCGCCGCAAGCTTTCTAGAAAAAAGGTATGCCCTGAACGGACAACTAACGCAAAAGTTACACTCGTTTTAGGTTATAGGTCACATTTTTCGTGTGCTCACACCCATGGTGTGACGAACCGCGTGTCCGAGGGATGTGGGTTACCTTCCATGGTCTAGGCGTAGTTCATGATACGGTGGGCGAGTCCTCCACCATGACGGAGTTCGACGCTGTACTGAATGTAACATTCTGGCAATAGGAGGTATTTGGGGCGGTATCTTAACCATAGGGAAGTATTTATTTTGTAAAATATTATATACTATTCTACTCTTTGAATTTTGCTTTTTGTCGATGTTGTCCTCACCGCAAGCTTTCAAGAAAAAAAAAAGTATGCCCTGATCGGACAACGGATGCAAAAGTTATGCTCAATTTAGGTTATAGGTCTCCTTTTTCGTGTGCTTACACCCACGGTGTGCTGAACAGTGTGGCCGAGGGATGTGGATTTCCTTCCATGGTTCCTTGTGTAGCCATAAACTTGGTAGTCTAGGGCTGGTTCATGATACGGTGGGCGAGTCCTCCACCGCGATGGAGTTCGATGTTGTATTGAATGTAACATGCTAGCAGTAGGACGTCCTCGGGGCGGGTATCTCAACCATAGGGAAGTATTTATTTTTTAGAAAATTATAGACTATTCTACTCATTGAATTTTGCTTTTTATCGGTGTTGGCCACACCGCAAGCTTTCTAGAAAAAAGGTATGCCCCGAACAGACAACGGACGCAAAAGTTACACTCGTTTTAGGTTATAGGTCTAATTTTTCATGTGCTTACACCCACAGTGTGATGAACCGCGTGGCTGAGGGATGTGGGTTACCTTCCATGGTTCCTTGTGTACCCATAGTCTCTATAGTCTAGGCGTTGTTCATGATACGGTGGGCGAGTCCTCCACTACGATGGACTTCG
This sequence comes from Eleusine coracana subsp. coracana, assembly GCA_032690845.1. Lineage (NCBI taxonomy): Eukaryota > Viridiplantae > Streptophyta > Magnoliopsida > Poales > Poaceae > Eleusine > Eleusine coracana. The sequence continues at coordinate 12,919 of MU847676.1, forward strand.
ACGCTGTATTAGATGTAACATGCTGGCAGTAGGAGGTATTCAGGTTGGTATCTTAACCATAGGGAAATATTTATTTTGTAAAATATTATATACTATTCTACTCTTTGAATTTTTCTTTTTGTCGGTGTTGGCCTCGCCGCAAGCTTTCTAGAAAAAAAAAGTTTGCCCCGATCGGACAACGGATGCAAAAGTTATGCTCATTTTAGGTTATAGGTCTCCTTTTTCGTATGCTTACACCCACGGTGTGCTGAACCATGTGGTTGAGGGATGTGGGTTACCTTCCATGTTCCGTGTGTAGCCATAAACTCGGTTGTCTAGGGGCGGTTCATGATACGGTGGGCGAGTCCTCCACCGCGATGGAGTTTGACATTGTATTGAATGTAACATCCTAGCAGTAGGAGGTACTCAGGACGGGTATCTCAACCATAGGGAAGTATTTATTTTTTATGAAATTAGAAAGTATTCAAATCTTTAAATTTTGCTTTTTGTCGGTGTTGGCCTCGCCGCAAGCTTTCTAGAAAAAAGGTATGCCCCGAAAAGACAACGGACACAAAAGTTACACTCATTTTAGGTTATAGGTCTCATTTGTCATGTGCGTACACCCACGGTGTGTTGAACCACGTGGCCAAGGGATGTGGGTTACCTTCCATGGTTCCTTGTCTACCCATAATCTCTATAGTCTAGGCGTGGTTCATGATACGGTGGGTGAGTCCTCCACCACGATGGAGTTCAACGCTGTATTAAATGTAACATGCTGGTAGTACGAGGTATTCGGGGTGGTATCTTAACCATACTGAAGTATTTATTTCGTAAAATAATATATACTATTCTACTCTTTGAATTTTTCTTTTTGTCGATGGTGGCCTCACCGTAAGCTTTCTAGAAAAAAAAAGTATGCCCCGATCAGACAACGGATGCAAAAGTTATGCTTGTTTTAGGTTATAGGTCTCCTTTTTCGTGTGCTTACACCCACGGTGTGCTGAACAGTGTGGCTGAGGGATGTGGATTTCCTTCCATGGTTCCTTGTGTAGCCATAAACTTGGTAGTCTAGGGCTGGTTCATGATACGGTGGCCGAGTCCTCCACCGCGATGGAGTTCGATGTTGTATTGAATGTAACATCCTAGCAGTAGGAGGTCCTCGGGGCGGGTATCTCAACCATAGGGAAGTATTTATTTTTTATAAAATTATATACTATTCTGCTCATTGAATTTTGCTTTTTATCGGTGTTGGCCTCACCGCAAGCTTTCTAGAAAAAAGGTATGCCCCGAACAGACAACGGACGCAAAAGTTACACTCGTTTTAGGTTATAGGTCTAATTTTTCATGTGCTTACACCCACAGTGTGATGAACCGCGTGGCTGAGGGATGCGGGTTACCTTCCATGGTTCCTTGTGTACCCATAGTCTCTATAGTCTAGGCGTTGTCCATGATACGGTGGGCGAGTCCTCCAGTACGATGGACTTCGACGCTGTATTAGATGTAACATGCTGGCAGTAGGAGGTATTCAGGTTGGTATCTTAACCATAGGAAAATATTTATTTTGTAAAATATTATATACTATTCTACTCTTTGAATTTTTCTTTTTGTCGGTGTTGGCCTCGCCGCAAGCTTTCCAGAAAAAAAAAAGTTTGCCCCGATCGGACAACGGATGCAAAAGTTATGCTCATTTTAGGTTATAGGTCTCCTTTTTCGTGTGCTTACACCCACGGTGTGCTGAACCATGTGGTTGAGGGATGTGGGTTACCTTCCATGTTCCGTGTGTGGCCATAAACTCGGTTGTCTAGGGGCGGTTCATGACACGGTGGGCGAGTCCTCCACCGCGATGGAGTTTGACATTGTATTGAATGTAACATCCTAGCAGTAGGAGGTACTCAGGACGGGTATCTCAACCATAGGGAAGTATTTATTTTTTATGAAATTAGAAAGTATTCAACTCTTTAAATTTTGCTTTTTGTCGGTGTTGGCCTCGCCGCAAGCTTTCTAGAAAAAAGGTATGCCCCGAAAAGACAACGGACACAAAAGTTACACTCATTTTAGGTTATAGGTCTCATTTGTCATGTGCGTACACCCACGGTGTGTTGAACCACGTGGCCAAGGGATGTGGGTTACCTTCCATGGTTCCTTGTCTACCCATAATCTCTATAGTCTAGGCGTGGTTCATGATACGGTGGGTGAGTCCTCCACCACGATGGAGTTCAACGCTGTATTAAATGTAACATGCTGGTAGTACGAGGTATTCGGGGTGGTATCTTAACCATACTGAAGTATTTATTTCATAAAATAATATATACTATTCTACTCTTTGAATTTTTCTTTTTGTCGATGGTGGCCTCACCGTAAGCTTTCTAGAAAAAAAAAGTATGCCCCGATCGGACAACGGATGCAAAAGTTATGCTTGTTTTAGGTTATAGGTCTCCTTTTTCGTGTGCTTACACCCACGGTGTGCTGAACAGTGTGGCCGAGGGATGTGGATTTCGTTCCATGTTCCGTGTGTAGCCATAAACTCGATAGTCTAGGGGCGGTTCATGATACGGTGGGCAAGTCCTCCACCTCGATGGAGTTTGACGTTGTATTGAATATCACATGCTAGCAGTAGGAGGTACTCAGGCGGGTATCTCAACCATTGGGAAGTATTTATTTTTTATAAATTATATACTATTCTACTCTTTGAATTTTGGTTTTTGTCGGTGTTGGCCTCGCCGCAAGCTTTCTAGAAAAAAGGTATGCCCTGAACGGACAACTGACACAAAAGTTACGCTTGTTTTAGGTTATAGGTCTCATTTTTCGTGTGCTTACACCCATGGTGTGATGCACCATGTGGCCGAGGGATGTGGGTTACCTTCCATGGTTCCTTGTGTACCCAAAATCTCTGTAGTCTAGGCACGGTTCATGATACGGTGGGCGAGTCCTCCACCACGATGGAGTTTGATGCTGTATTGAATGTAAGATGCTGGCAATAAGATGTATTCGGGGTGGTATCTTAACGAAGAGAAGTATTTATTTTGTAAAATATTATATACTATTCTACTCTTGAATTTTGCTTTTTGTCGGTGTTGGCCTCGCCGCAAGCTTTCTAGAAAAAAAAGTATGTCCCGATCGGACAACGAATGCAAAAGTTATGCTCGTTTGAGGTAATAGATCTCCTTTTTCGTGTGCTTGCACCCACGGTGTGTTGAACCACGTGGCCAAGGGATGTGGGTTACCTACCATGGTTCCTTGTGTACCCATAATCTCTATAGTCTAGGCGCGGTTCATGATACGATGGGCGAGTCCTCCACCACGATGGAGTTCGACGCTGTATTGAATGTAACATGCTGGCAATAGGAGGTATTTGGGGTGGTATCTTAACCATAGGGAAATATTTATGTTGTATATAATTATATACTATTCTACTCTTTGAATTTTGCTTTTTGTTAGTGTCGGCTTCGCCGCAAGCTTTCTAGAAAAAAGCAGTATGCCCCGATCGAACAACGGATGCAAAAGTTATGCTCATTTTAGGTTATAGGTCTTCTTTTTTGTGTGCTTACACCCACGGTGTGCAGAACCGTGTGGCCGAGGGATGTGGGTTATCTTCCATGGTTCCTTGTATAGCCATAAACTTGGTAGTCTAGGGGCGGTTCATGATACGGTGGGCGAGTCCTCCACCACGATGGAGTTCGACGCTGTATTGAATATAACATGCTGGCAGTACGTGGTATTCGGGTGGTATCTTAACCATAGGGAAGTATTTATTTTGTAAAATATTATATACTATTCTACTCTTTGAATTTTGCTTTTTGTCGGTGGTGGCCTCACCGCAAGCTTTCTAGAAAAAAAAGTACGCCCCGATCGGACAACGGATGCAAAAGTTATACTTGTTTTAGGTTATATGTTTCTTTTTTTGTGTGCTTACACCCACGGTGTGCTGAACCGTGTGGTCGAGGGATGTGGGTTACCTTCCATGGTTCCTTGTGTAGCCATAAACTTGGTAGTCTAGGGGCGGTTCATGATACGGTGGGTGAGTCCTCCACCGCGATGGAGTTCGATGCTGTATTGAATGTAACATGCTGGCAGTAGGAGGTATTCGGGCGGTATCATAACCATAGGGAAGTATTTATTTTGTAAAAATATTATATACAATTCTACTCTTTGAATTTTGCTTTTTGTTAGTGTCGGCCTCGCCGCAAGCTTTCTAGAAAAAAGCAGTATGCCCCGATCGAACAACGGATGCAAAAGTTATGCTCATTTTAGGTTATAGGTCTTCTATTTTGTGTGCTTACACCCACGGTGTGCAGAACCGTGTGGCCGAGGGATGTGGGTTATCTTCCATGGTTCCTTGTGTAGCCATAAACTCGGTAGTCTAGGGGCGGTTCATGATACGGTTGGCGAGTCCTCCACCACGATGGAGTTCGACGTTGTATTGAATGTAACATGCTGGCAGTACATGGTATTCGGGGTGGTATCTTAACCATAGGGAAGTATTTATTTTGTAAAATATTATATACTATTCTACTCTTTGAATTTCGCTTTTTGTCGGTGGTGGCCTCACCGCAAGCTTTCTAGAAAAAAAAGTACGCCCCGATCGGACAACGGATGCAAAAGTTATACTTGTTTTAGGTCATATGTTTCTTTTTTTGTGTGCTTACACCCACGGTGTGCTGAACCGTATGGTTGAGGGATGTGGGTTACTTTCCATGGTTCCTTGTGTAGCCATAAACTTGGTAGTCTAGGGGCGGTTCATGATACAGTGGGTGAGTCCTCCACCGCGAAGGAGTTCGATGTTGTATTGAATGTAACATGCTAGCAGTAGGAGATACTCGCGGCGGGTATCTCAACCATAGGGAAGTATTTATTTTTTATGAATTTATATACTATTCTACTCTTTGAAATTTTGTTTTTTGTCGGCGTTGGCCTCGCTGCAAGCTTTCTAGAAAAAAGGTATGCCCCGAACGGACAGCTGACGCAAATGTTACACTTGTTTTAGGTTATAGGTCTGATTTTTCGTGTGCTTACACCCGCGGTGTGATGAACCGCGTGGCCGAGGGATGTGGGTTACCTTCGATGGTTCCTTGATTACCCATAATCTCTGTAGTCTAGGCGCGGTTCATGATACGGTGGGCGAGTCCTCCACGACGATGGAGTTTGACGCTGTATTGAATGTAAGATGCTGGCAATAGGAGGTATTCGGGGTGGTATCTTAACCATAGGGAAGTATTTATTTTGTAATATATTATACACTATTCTACTCTTTGAATTTCGCTTTTTATCGGTGTTGGCCTCACCACAAGCTTTCTAGAAAAAAAAAGTATGTCCTAATCGAACAACGGATGCAAAAGTATGCTCATTTGAGGTTATAGATCTCCTTTTTCATGTGCTTACACCCACGGTGTGCTGAACCGCGTGGCCAAGGGATGTGGGTTACCTTCCATGGTTCCGTGTGTAGCCATAAACTCGGTAGTCTAGGCGCGGTTCATGATACGGTGGGCGAGTCCTCCACCGCGATGGAGTTTGACATTGTATTGAATGTAACATGCTAGCAGTAGGAGGTACTTGGGGCGGTATCTCAATCATAGGGAAGTATTTATTTTGTATAAAATTATATACTATTCTAATCTTTGAATTTTGCTCTTTATCGGTGGTGGCCTCGCCGCAAGCTTTCTAGAAAAAAAAAGTATGTCCCAAACGGACAACGGATGCAAAAGTTACGCTCGTTTTAGGTTATAGGTCTCCTTTCTCGTGTGCTTACACCCACGGTTTGCTGAACCGCGTGGACGAGGGATGTGGGTTACCTTCCATAGTTCCTTGTGTGCCCATAAACACGGTAGTCAAGGCGCGGTTCATGGTACGGTGGGCGACTCCTCCACCACGATGGAGTTTGACGCTTTATTGAATATAACATGCTAGCAGTAGGAGGTATTTGGGGTGGTATATTAACCATAGGGAAGTATTTATTTTGTAAAATATTATACACTATTCTACTCTTTGAATTTCTCTTTTTGTCGGTGTTGGTCTCGCCGCAAGCTTTTTAGAAAAAAAAGTATGCCCCGATTGGACAATGGATGCAAAAGTTATGCTCGTTTTAGGTTATAGATCTCCTTTTTTGTATGCTTACACCCACGGTGTGCTGAGCCGCGTGGCCAAGGGATGTGGGTTACCTTTCATGGTCCTGTGTGTTGCCATAAATTCGGTAGTCTAGGCGCGGTTCATGATATAGTGGGCGAGTCCTCCACCGCAATACAGGTCGACGTTGTATTGAATGTAACATGCAAGCAGTAGGAGGTACTCAGGGCGGTATCTCAACCATAGGGAAGTATTTATTTTTTATAAAATTATATACTATTATACTCTTTGAATTTTGCTCTTTGTCGGTGTTGGCCTCACCGCAAGCTTTCTAGAAAAAAATTATGCCCCGAACGGACAACGGACGCAAAAGTTATGCTCGTTTTAGGTTATAGGTCTCATTTTTCGTGTGCTTACACCCACGGTGTGCTGAACCGTGTGGCCAAGGGATGTGGGTTACCTTCCATGGTTCCTTGTGTACCCATAATCTCTACAGTCTAGGCGCGGTTCATGATACGATGGGTGAGTCCTCAACCGCGATGGAGTTCGACGCTTTATTGAATATAACATGTCAGCGGTAGGAGGTACTCGGGGCGGTATCTCAACTATAGGGAATTATTTATTTTTTATAATATGATATACTATTCTACTCTTTGAATTTCGCTTTTCGTCGGTGCTGGCCTTGCCGCAAGCTTTTTTGAAAAAAAGTATGCCCCGAACTGACAAGGGACGCAAAAGTTACGCTCGTTTTAGGTTATAGGTCTCCTTTTTCGTGTGCTTACACCCACGGTTTGCTGAACCGCGTGGCCGAGGGATGTGGGTTACCTTCCATGGTTCCTTGTGTGCCCATAAACTCGGTAGTCTAGGCGCGGTTCATGATACGGTGGGCGAGTCCTCCACCACGATGGAGTTCGACGCTTTATTGAATGTAACATGCTAGCAGTACGAGGTATTCGGGGTGGTATATTAACCATAGGGAAGTATTTATTTTGTAAAATATTATATACTATTCTACACTTTGAATTTCGCTTTTTGTCAGTGTTGGCCTCGCCGCAAGCTTTCAAGAAAAAAAAAGTATGCCCCGATCGAACAATGGATGCAAAAGTTATGCTCGTTTTAGGTTATAGATCTCCTTTTTTGTATGCTTACACCCACAATGTGCTGAACCGCGTGGCCAATAGATGTGGGTTACCTTTCATGGTTCCTTGTGTACCCATAAACTCGGTAGTCTAGGCGCGGTTCATGATACAGTGGTCGAGTCCTCCACCGCGATGGAGTTCGACGCTGTATTGAATGTGACATGCTAGCGGTAGGAGGTACTCAGGGGGTTATCTCAACTATAGGGAAGTATTTCTTTTTTATAAAATTATATACTATTCTATTCTTTGAATTTTGCTTTTTGTCGGTGTTGGCCTCGCCGCAAGCTTTCTTGATAAAAAGTATGCCCCGAACTGACAAGGGACGCAAAAGTTACGCTCGTTTTAGGTTATATGCCTCCTTTTCGTGTGCTTACACCCACGGTTTGCTGAACCGCATGGCCGAGGGATGTGGGTTACCTTCCACGGTTCCTTGTGTGCCCATAAACGCGGTAGTCTAGGCGCGGTTCATGATACGGTGGGCGAGTCCTCCACCACGATGGAGTTTGACACTTTATTGAATGTAACATGCTTGCAGTAGGAGGTATTCGGGGTGGTATATTAACCGTAGGGAAGTATTAATTTTGTAAAATATTATATACTATTCTACTCTTTGAATTTCGCTTTTTGTCGGTGTTGGCCATGCTGCAAGCTTTCTAGAAAAGTATGCCCCGATCAGATAATGGATGCAAAAGTTAAGCTCATTTTAGGTTATAGATCTCCTTTTTCGTATGCTTGCACCCACGGTGTGCTGAACCGCGTGGCCAAGGGATGTGGTTTACCTTTCATGGTTCTGTGTGTAGCCATAAACTCGTTAGTCAAGGCGCGGTTCATGATACAGTGGGCGAGTCCTCCACCGCGATAGAGTTCGACGTTGTATTGAATGTAACAAGCTAGCAGTAGGAGGTACTCGGTGCGGTATCTCAACCATAGGGAAGTATTTATTTTTTATAAAATTATATACTATTCTACTCTTTGAATTTTGCCCTTTGTGGGTGTTGGCCTCACCGCAAGCTTTCTAGAAAAAAAGTATGCCCCAAACAGACAACGGATGCAAAAGTTACGCTCGTTTTAGGTTATAGGTCTCCTTTTTTGTGTGCTTACACCCACGGTGTGATGAACTGTGTGGCCGAGGGATGTGGGTTACCTTCCATGGTTCCTTGTGTACCCATAATCTCTGTAGTCTAGGCGTGGTTCATGATACGGTGGGTGAGTCCTCCACCACGATGGAGTTCGACGCTGTATAGAATGTAACATGCTGGCAGTAGGAGGTATTCGGGGGGGTATCTTAACCATAGGGAGTTATTTATATTGTAAAATATTATATACTATTCTAATCTTTGAATTTCACTTTTTGTTGATGTTGGCCTCGCCACAAGCTTTCTAGAAAAAAAGTATGCCCCGAACGGACAAGGGACGCAAAAGTTACGCTCGTTTATGGTTATAGGTCTCCTTTTTCGTATGCTTACACCCACGGTGTGCTGAACCGCGTGGTCGAGGGATATGGGTTACCTTCAATGGTTCCTTATGTACCCATAAACTCGATAGTATAGGCGCAGTTCATGATACAGTGGGCGAGTCCTCCACCGCGATGGAGTTCGGCGTTGTATTGAATGTAACATGCTGGCAGTACTAGGTACTCGGGACGGTATCTCAACCATAGAGATGTATTTATTTTGTAAATAATTATATACTATTCTGCTCTTTTAATTTTGCTTTCTGTCGGTGTTGACCTTGCCGCAAGCTTTCTAGAAAAAAAAGTATACCATTCTACTCTTTGAATTTCGCTCTTTGTCGGTGTTGGCCTCGCTGCGAGCTTTCTAGAAAAAAAGTGTGCCCCGAACAGACAACAGATGCAAAAGTTATGCTCGTTTTAGGTTTAGGTCTCCTTTTTCGTGTGCTTACACCCACGGTGTTCTGAACCGCATGCCCGAGGGATGTGGGTTATCTTCCATGGTTGCTTGTGTACCCATAAACTCGGTAGTCTAGGTGCGGTTCATGATACGGTGGGCGAGTCCTCCACCGCGATGGAGTTCGACGTTGTATTGAATGTAACATGCTATTAGTAGGAGATACTCGGGGCGGTATCTTAACCATAGGGAAGTATTTATTTTTTATAAAAGTATATACTATTCTACTCTTTGAATTTCGCTTTTTGTCGGTGTTGGCCTCGCTGCAAGCTTTCTAGAAAAAAAAATTATGCCTCGATCGGACAATGGATGCAAAAGTTATGCTCGTTTTTTGTTTAGGTCTCCTTTTTGTGTGCTTACAGCCATGGTGTGATGAACCGTGTGCCCGAATGATGTGGGTTACCTTCCATGGTTCCTTGTGTACCTATAAATGCAGTAGTCTAGGCGCAGTTCCTGACATGGTGGGCGAGTCCTCCCCTGCGATGGAGTTCGACGCTGTATTACATATAACATGCTAGCAGTAGGAGGTACTCGGTGCTGTATCTCAACCATAGGGAAGTATTTATTTTTTATAAAATTATATACTATTCCACTCTTTGAATTTCACTTTTTGTCGGTGTTGGTCTCACTGCAAGCTTTCTAGAAAAAAAGTATGCCCCAAAGGGACTACGGACGTAAAAGTTACGCTTGTTTTCGGTTATAGGTCTCCTTTTTCATGTGCTTACACCCACGGTGTGCTGAACCGCGTGCCCGAGGGATGTGGGTTATCTTCCATGGTTCCTTTGTACCCATATTATCGGTAGTCTAGGCGCGGTTCATGATACGGTGGGCGAGTCGTCCACTGGGATGGAGTTCGACGCTGTATTGAATGTAACATGCTAGCAGTAGGAGGTACTCGGGACGGTATCTCAACCATAGGGAAGTATTTACTTTTTATAAAATTATATACCGTTCTACTCTTTGAACATCGCTCTTTGTCGGTGTTGGCCTCGCTGCAAGCTTTCTAGAAAAAAAGTGTGCCCCGAACAAACAACAGATGCAAAAGTTATGCACGTTTTAGGTTTAGGTGTCCTTTTTCGTGTGCTTACACCCACGGTGTTCTGAACCGCGTGCCCGAGGGATGTGGGTTATCTTTCATGGTTCCTTGTGTACCCATAAACTCGGTAGTCTAGGTGCGGTTCCTGATATGGTGGGCGAGTCCTCCACCGCGATGGAGTTCGACGCTGTATTGAATGTAACATGGTAGTAGTAGGAGGTACTCGGAGCGGTATCTCAACCATAGGGAAGTATTTATTTTTTATAAAATTATATACTATTCTAATCTTTGAATTTCACTTTTTGTTGATGTTGGCCTCGCCGCAAGCTTTCTAGAAAAAAAATATGCCTCGAACGGACAAGGGAAGCAAAAGTTATGCTCGTTTAAGGTTATAGGTCTCCTTTTTCGTATGCTTACACCCATGGTGTGCTGAACCGCGTGGTCGAGGGATGTGGGTTACCTTCAATGGTTCCTTGTCTACCCATAACTCGGTAGTCTAGGCGTAGTTCATGATACAGTGGGTGAGTCCTCCACCGCGATGGAGTTCGACGTTGTGTGAATGTAACATGCTGGCAGTACGAGGTACTCGGGACGGTATCTCAACCATAGAGAAGTATTTATTTTGTAAATATATATATACTATTCTACTCTTTGAATTTTGCTTTCTGTCGGTGTTGACCTGGCCGCAAGCTTTCTAGAAAAAAAATGTATGCCATGATCGACAACGGATGCAAAAGTTATGCTCGTTTTTGGTTTAGCTCTCCTTTTTCGTGTGCTTACACCCACGGTGTGCTGAACCGCGTGGCCAAGGGATGTGAGTTAGCTTCCATGGTTCCTTGTGTAGCCATAAACTCGGTAGTCTAGGCGCGGTTCATGATACGGTGTGCGAGTCCTCCACCGCGATGGAGTTCGACGTTGTATTGAATGTAACATGCTAGCAGTAGGAGGTACTCGGGGCGCTATCTCAACCATAGGGAAGTATTCACTTTTTATAAAATTATATACCATTCTACTCTTTGAATTTTGCTCTTTGTCGGTGTTGGCCTCGCTGCGAGCTTTCTAGAAAAAAAGTGCGCCCCGAACAGACAACAGATGCAACAGTTATGCTCGTTTAGGTTTAGGTCTCCTTTTCGTGTGCTTACACCCACGGTGTTCTGAACCGCATGCCCGAGGGATGTGGGTTATCTTCCATGGTTGCTTGTGTACCCATAAACTCGGTAGTCTAGGTGCGGTTCATGATACGGTGGGCGAGTCCTCCACCGCGATGGAGTTCGACGTTGTATTGAATGTAACATGCTATTAGTAGGAGGTACTCGGGGCGGTATCTTAACCATAGGGAAGTATTTATTTTTTATAAAATTATATACTATTCTACTCTTTGAATTTTGCTTTTTGTCGGTGTTGGCCTCACTGCAAGCTTTCTAGAAAAAAAAATTATGCCCCGATCGGATAATGGATGCAAAAGTTATGCTTGTTTTTTGTTTAGGTCTCCTTTTTTGTGTGCTTACAGCCATGGTGTGATGAACCGTGTGCCCGAATGATGTGGGTTACCTTCCATGATTCCTTGTGTACCTATAAATGCAGTAGTCTAGGCGCAGTTCCTGACATGGTGGGCGAGTCCTCCCCCGCGATGGAGTTCGACGCTGTATTGAATATAACATGCTAGCAGTAGGAGGTACTTGGTGCGGTATCTCAACCATAGGGAAGTATTTATTTTTTATAAAATTATATACTATTCCACTCTTTGAGTTTCACTTTTTGTCGGTGTTGGCCTCACTGCAAGGTTTCTAGAAAAAAAGTATGCCGCAAAGGGACTACGGACGTAAAAGTTATGCTTGTTTTCGGTTATAGGTCTCCTTTTTCATGTGCTTACACCCACGGTGTGCTGAACCGCGTGCCCGAGGGATGTGGGTTATCTTCCATGGTTCCTTCTGTACCCATATTCTCGGTAGTCTAGGCGCGGTTCATGATACGGTGGGCGAGTCGTCCACTGGGATGGAGTTCGACGCTGTATTGAATGTAACATGCTAGTAGTAGGAGGTACTTGGTGCGGTATCTCAACCATAGGGAAGTATTTATTTATTATAAAATTATATAGTATTCTAATCTTTGAATTTCACTTTTGTTGATGTTGGCCTCGCCACAAGCTTTCTAGAAAAAAAGTATGCCCCGAACGGACAAGGGACGCAAAAGTTACGCTCGTTTAAGGTTATAGGTCTCCTTTTTCGTATGCTTACACCCACTGGTGTGCTGAACCGCGTGGTCGAGGGATGTGGGTTACCTTCAATGGTTCCTTGTGTACCCATAAACTCGATAGTCTAGGCGTAGTTCATGATATAGTGGGCGAGTCCTCCACCGCGATGGTAGTTCGACGTTGTATTGAATGTAACATGCTGGCAGTACGAGGTACTCGGGGCGGTATCTCAACCATAGAGAAGTATTTATTTTGTAAATAATTATATACTATTCTACTCTTTGAATTTTGCTTTCTGTCGGTGTTGACCTTGCCGCAAGCTTTCTAGAAAAAAAGTATGCCATGATCGGACAACGAGATGCAAAAGTTATGCTCGTTTTTGGTTTAGCTCTCCTTTTTCGTGTGCTTACACCCACGGTGTGCTGAACCGCGTGGCCGAGGGATGTGAGTTAGCTTCCATGGTTCCTTTTGTAGCCATAAACTTGGTAGTCTAGGCGCGGTTCATGATACGGTGTGCGAGTCCTCCACCTCGATGGAGTTCGATGTTGTATTGAATATAACATGCTAGCAGTAGGAGGTACTCGGGACGGTATCTCAAGCATAGGGAAGTATTTACTTTTTATAAAATTATATACCGTTCTACTCTTTGAATATCGCTCTTTGTCGGTGTTGGCCTCGCTGCAAGCTTTCTAGAAAAAAAGTGTGCCCCGAACAAACAACAGATGCAAAAGTTATGCACGTTTTAGGTTTAGGTCTCCTTTTTTGTGTGCTTACACCCACGGTGTTCTGAACCGCGTGCCCGATGGATGTGGGTTATCTTCCATGGTTCCTTGTGTACCCATAAACTCGGTAGTCTAGGTGCGGTTCATGATACGGTGGGCGAGTCCTCCACCGCGATGGAGTTCGACGCTGTATTGAATGTAACATGGTAGTAGTAGGAGGTACTCGGAGCGGTATCTCAACCATAGGGAAGTATTTATTTTTTATAAAATTATATACTATTCTAATCTTTGAATTTCATTTTTTGTTGATGTTGGCCTCGCCGCAAGCTTTCTAGAAAAAAAATATGCCCCGAACGGACAAGGGAAGCAAAAGTTATGCTCGTTTAAGGTTATAGGTCTCCTTTTTCGTATGCTTACAGCCATGGTGTGCTGAACCGCGTGGTCGAGGGATGTGGGGTTACCTTCAATGGTTCCTTGTGTACCCATAAATTCGGTAGTCTAGGCGTAGTTCATGATATAGTGGGCGAGTCCTTCACCGCGATGGTGTTCGACGCTGTATTGAATATAACATGCTAGCAGTAGGAGGTACTCGGTGCGGTATCTCAACCATAGGGAAGTATTTATTTTTTATAAAATTATATACTATTCCACTCTTTGAGTTTCACTTTTTGTCGGTGTTGGCCTCACTGCAAGGTTTCTAAAAAAAAAGTATGCCGCAAAGGGACTACGGACGTAAAAGTTACGCTTGTTTTCGGTTATAGGTCTCCTTTTTCATGTGCTTACACCCACGGTGTGCTGAACCGCGTGCCCGAGGGATGTGGGTTATCTTCCATGGTTTCCTTCTGTACCCATATTCTCGGTAGTCTAGGCGCGGTTCATGATACGGTGGGCGAGTCGTCCACTGGGATGGAGTTCGACGCTGTATTGAATGTAACATGCTAGTAGTAGGAGGTACTTGGTGCGGTATCTCAACCATAGAGAAGTATTTATTTTTTATAAAATTATATAGTATTCTAATCTTTGAATTTCACTTTTGTTGATGTTGGCCTCGCCACAAGCTTTCTAGAAAAAAAGTATGCCCCGAACGGACAAGGGACGCAAAAGTTACGCTCGTTTAAGGTTATAGGTCTCCTTTTTCGTATGCTTACACCCACGGTGTGCTGAACCGCGTGGTCGAGGGATATGGGTTACCTTCAATGGTTCCTTATGTACCCATAAACTCGATAGTCTAGGCGCAGTTCATGATACAGTGGGCGAGTCCTCCACCGCGATGGAGTTCGGCGTTGTATTGAATGTAACATGCTGGCAGTACGAGGTACTCGGGACGGTATCTCAACCATAGAGAAGTATTTATTTTGTAAATAATTATATACTATTCTGCTCTTTGAATTTTGCTTTCTGTCGGTGTTGACCTTGCCGCAAGCTTTCTAGAAAAAAAAGTATGCCATGATCGGACAACGGATGCAAAAGTTATGCTCATTTTTGGTTTATCTCTCCTTTTTCGTGTGCTTACACCCACGGTGTGCTGAACCGCGTGGCCGAGGGATGTGAGTTAGCCTTCCATGGTTCCTTTTGTAGCCATAAACTGGTAGTCTAGGCGCGGTTCATGATACGGTGTGCGAGTCCTCCACCCTCGATGGAGTTCGATGTTGTATTGAATGTAACATGCTAGCAGTAGGAGGTACTCGGGACGGTATCTCAAGCATAGGGAAGTATTTACTTTTTATAAAATTATATACCGTTCTACTCTTTGAATATCGCTCTTTGTCGGTGTTGGCCTCGCTGCAAGCTTTCTAGAAAAAAAGTGTGCCCCGAACAAACAACAGATGCAAAAGTTATGCACGTTTAGGTTTAGGTCTCCTTTTTCGTGTGCTTACACCCACGGTGTTCTGAACCGCATGGCCCGAGGGATGTGGGTTATCTTCCATGGTTGCTTGTGTACCCATAAACTCGGTAGTCTAGGTGCGGTTCATGATACGGTGGGCGAGTCCTCCACCGCGATGGAGTTCGACGCTGTATTGAATGTAACATGTAGTAGTAGGAGGTACTCGGAGGCGGTATCTCAACCATAGGGAAGTATTTATTTTTTATAAAATTATATACTATTCTACTCTTTGAATTTCGCTTTTTTTGGATGTTGGCCTCGCTGCAAGCTTTCTAGAAAAAAAATTATGCCCCGATCGGACAAGGGATGCAAAAGTTATGCTCGTTTTTTGTTTAGGTCTCCTTTTTTCGTATGCTTACAGCCATGGTGTGCTGAACCGTGTGCCCGAATGATGTGGGTTACCTTCCATGGTTCCTTGTGTACCCATAAATGCAGGTAGTCTAGGCGTAGTTCCTGACATGGTGGGCGAGTCCTCCCCCGCGATGGAGTTCGACGCTTGTATTGAATATAACATGCTAGCAGTACGAGGTACTCGGTGGCGGTATCTCAACCATAGGAAGTATTTATTTTTTATAAAATTATATACTATTCTACTCTTTGAATTTTGCCTTTCTGTCGGTGTTGACCTTGCACGCAAGCTTTCTAGAAAAAACGTATGCCCATATCAGGACAACAGGATGCAAAAGTTACGCTCGTTTTTGGTATAGGTCTCCTTTTTCGTGTGCTTACACCCACGGTGTGCTGAACCGAGTGGCCGAGGGATGTGGAGTTATCTTCCATGGTTCCTTGTGTACGCATAAATCTCTGTAGTCTAGGCGCTGGTTCATGATACGGTGTGCGAGTCCTCCACCATGGATGGAGTTCGACGTTGTATTGAATAGTAACATGCTAGCAGTAGGAGGTACTTCGGGGCGGTATCTCAACCATAGGGAAGTATTTATTTTTATAAAATTATATACTATTCTACTCTTTGCATTTCCGTTTTGTCGATGTTGGCCTCGCTGCAAGCTTTCTAGAAAAAAAAAGTATGCCCGATCGGAAAGATGCAAAAGTTATGCTCGTTTTTTTTAGGTTCCTTTTTGTGTACACCCAGTGTGCTGAACCGTGTGCCCGAGGATGTGGGTTACCTTCCAAGGTTTTGTGTACCATAATCGTAGTCTAGGTGCGGTTCATGACAGTGGGCGAGTCCTCCTCGCGATGGAGTTCGATGTTGTATTGAATGTAACATGCTAGCAGTAGGAGGTACTCGGTGCGGTATCTCAACCATAGGGAAGTATTTATTTTTTATAAAATTATATACTATTCACTCTTTGATTTCGCTTTTGTCGGTGTTGGCCTCGCTGCAATTTCTAGAAAAAAAGTATGCCGCGGACAACGGACAAAAGTTACGTTGTTTTGTTTAGGTCTCCTTTTTCATGTGCTTACACCCACGGTGTGCTGAACCGCGTGCCCGAGGGATGTGGGTATCTTCCATGGTTCCTTGTGTACCATACTCGGTAGTCTAGGCGCGGTTCATGATACGGTGGGCGAGTCCTCCACGATGGAGTTCGACGTTGTATTGAATATAACATGCTAGCAGTAGGAGGTACTCGGGACGGTATCTCAAGCATAGGGAAGTATTTACTTTTTATAAAATTATATACCGTTCTACTCTTTGAATATCGCTCTTTGTCGGTGTTGGCCTCGCTGCAAGCTTTCTAGAAAAAAAGTGTGCCCCGAACAAACAACAGATGCAAAAGTTATGCACGTTTTAGGTTTAGGTCTCCTTTTCGTGTGCTTACACCCACGGTGTTCTGAACCGCGTGCCGCCGATGGATGTGGGTTATCTTCCATGGTTCCTTGTGTACCCATAAACTCGGTAGTCTAGGTGCGGTTCATGATACGGTGGCGAGTCCTCCACCGCGATGGAGTTCGACGCTGTATTGAATGTAACATGGCTAGTAGTAGGAGGTACTCGGAGCGGTATCTCAACCATAGGGAAGTATTATTTTTATAAAATTATATACTATTCTACTCTTTGAATTTCATTTTTTGTTGATGTTGGCCTCGCCGCAAGCTTTCTAGAAAAAAGTATGCCATGATCGGACAACGGATGCAAAAGTTATGCTCATTTTTGGTTTATCTCTCCTTTTCGTGTGCTTACACCCACGGTGTGCTGAACCGCGTGGCCGAGGGATGTGAGTTACCTTCCATGGTTCCTTTTGTAGCCATAAACTTGGTAGTCTAGGCGCGGTTCATGATACGGTGTGCGAGTCCTCCACCTCGATGGAGTTCGATGTTGTATTGAATGTAACATGCTAGCAGTAGGAGGTACTCGGATGGTATCTCAAGCCATAGGGAAGTATTTACTTTTTTATAAAATTATATACCGTTCTACTCTTTGAATATCACTCTTTGTCGGTGTTGGCCTCGCTGCAAGCTTTCTAGAAAAAAGTGTGCCCCGAACAACAACAGATGCAAATGTTATGCACGTTTTAGGTTTAGGTCTCCTTTTTCGTGTGCTTACACCCACGGTGTTCTGAACCGCGTGCCGATGGATGTGGGTTATCTTCCATGGTTCATGTGTACCCATAAACTCGGTAGTCTAGGTGCGGTTCATGATACGGTGGGCGAGTCCTCCACCGCGATGGAGTTCGACGCTGTATTGAATGTAACATGGTAGTAGTAGGAGGTACTCGGAGCGGTATCTCAACCATAGGGAAGTATTTATTTTTTATAAAATTATATACTATTCTAATCTTTGAATTTCATTTTTTGTTGATGTTGGCCTCGCCGCAAGCTTTCTAGAAAAAAAATATGCCCCGAACGGACAAGGGAAGCAAAAGTTATGCTCGTTTAAGGTTATAGGTCTCCTTTTTCGTATGCTTACACCCATGGTGTGCTGAACCGCGTGGTCGAGGGATGTGGGTTACCTTCAATGGTTCCTTGTGTACCATAAATTCGGTAGTCTAGGCGTAGTTCATGATATAGTGGGCGAGTCCTCCACCGCGATGGTGTTCGACGTTGTATTGAATGTAACATGCTGGCAGTACGAGGCTACTCGGGGCGGTATCTCAACCATAGAGAAGTATTTATTTTGTAAATAATTATATACTATTCTACTCTTTGAATTTTGCTTCTGTCGGTGTTGACCTTGCCGCAAGCTTTCTAGAAAAAAGTATGCCATGATCGGACAACAGATGCAAAAGTTATGCTCGTTTTTGGTTTAGCTCTCCTTTTTCGTGTGCTTACACCCACGGTGTGCTGAACCGCGTGGCCGAGGGATGTGAGTTAGCTTCCATGGTTCCTTGTGTAGCCATAAACTCGGTAGTCTAGGCGCGGTTCATGATACGGTGTGCGAGTCCTCCACCATGATGGAGTTCGACGTTGTATTGAATATAACATGCTAGCAGTAGGAGGTACTCGGGGCGGTATCTCAACCATAGGGAAGTATTTACTTTTTATAAAATTATATACCATTCTACTCTTTGAATTTCGCTCTTTGTCGGTGTTGGCCTCGCTACAAGCTTTCTAGAAAAAAAGTCTGCCCCGAACAGACAACAGATGCAAAAGTTATGCTCGTTTTAGGTTTAGGTCTCCTTTCTCGTGTGCTTACACCCACGGTGTTCTGAACCGCATGCCCGAGGGATGTGGGTTATCTTCCATGGTTGCTTGTGTACCCATAAACTCGGTAGTCTAGGTGCGGTTCATGATACGGTGGGCGAGTCCTCCACCGCGATGGAGTTCGATGTTGTATTGAATGTAACATGCTAGTAGTAGGAGGTACTCGGGGCGGTATCTCAACCATAGGGAAGTATTTATTTTTTATAAAATTATATACTATTCTACTCTTTGCATTTCGCGTTTTGTCGGTGTTGGCCTCGCTGCAAGCTTTCTAGAAAAAAAAATTATGCCCCGATCGGACAATGGATGCAAAAGTTATGCTCGTTTTTTGTTTAGGTCTCCTTTTTTGTGTGCTTACAGCCATGGTGTGATGAACCGTGTGCCCGAATGATGTGGGTTACCTTCCAAGGTTCCTGTTGTACCCATAGATGCAGTAGTCTAGGTGCAGTTCCTGACATGGTGGGCGAGTCCTCCCCTCGCGATGGAGTTCGACGCTGTATTGAATATAACATGCTAGCAGTAGGAGGTACTCGGTGCGGTATCTCAACCATACGGGAAGTATTTATTTTTTATAAAATTATATACTATTCCACCCTTTGAATTTCACTTTTTATCGGTGTTGGCCTCACCGCAAGCTTTCTAGAAAAAAAGTATGCCCCAAAGGGACAACGGACGTAAAAGTTACGCTTGTTT
The DNA here is from genome assembly GCA_032690845.1 of Eleusine coracana subsp. coracana. Classification (NCBI taxonomy): domain Eukaryota; kingdom Viridiplantae; phylum Streptophyta; class Magnoliopsida; order Poales; family Poaceae; genus Eleusine; species Eleusine coracana. The sequence continues at coordinate 32,137 of MU847676.1, forward strand.
TCGGTTATAGGTCTCCTTTTTCATGTGCTTACACCCACGGTGTGCTGAACCGCGTGCCCGAGGGATGTGGGTTATCTTCCATGGTTCCTTATGTACCCATACTCTCGGTAGTCTAGGCACGGTTCATGATACGGTGGGCGAGTCGTCCACTGGGATGGAGTTCGATGCTGTATTGAATGTAACATGCTAGTAGTAGGAGGTACTCGGAGCGGTATCTCAACCATAGGAAAGTATTTATTTTTTATAAAATTATATACTATTCTAATCTTTGAATTTCACTTTTGTTGATGTTGGCCTCGCTGCAAGCTTTCTAGGAAAAAAGTATGCCCCGAACGGACAAGGGACGCAAAAGTTACGCTCGTTTAAGGTTATAGGTCTCCTTTTTTCGTATGCTTACACCCATGGTGTGCTGAACCGCGTGGTCGAGGGATGTGGGTTACCTTCAATGGTTCCTTGTGTACCCATAAACTCGGTAGTCTAGGCGTAGTTCATGATACAGTGGGCGAGTCCTCCACCGCGATGGAGTTCGACGTTGTATTGAATGTAACATGCTGGTAGTAGGAGGTACTCGTGGATGGTATCTCAACCATAGAGAAGTATTTATTTGTAAATAATTATATACTATTCTGCTCTTTTAATTTTGCTTTCTGTCGGTGTTGACCTTGCCGCAAGCTTGCTAGAAAAAAAGTATGCCATGATCGGACAACGATGCAAAAGTTATGCTCATTTTTGGTTTATCTCTCCTTTTTCGTGTGCTTACACCCACGGTGTGCTGAACCGCGTGGCCGAGGGATGTGAGTTACCTTCCATGGTTCCTTTTGTAGCCATAAACTCGGTAGTCTAGGCGCGGTTCATGATATGGTGTGCGAGTCCTCCACCGCGATGGAGTTCGATGTTGTATTGAATGTAACATGCTAGTAGTAGGAGGTACTCGGGACGGTATCTCAACCATAGGGAAGTATTTACTTTTTATAAAATTATATACCGTTCTACTCTTTGAATTTGCTCTTTGTCGGTGTTGGCCTCGCTGCAAGCTCTCTAGAAAAAAAGTGTGCCCCGAACAAACAACAGATGCAAAAGTTATGCACGTTTTAGGTTTAGGTCTCCTTTTTCGTGTGCTTACACCCACGGTGTTCTGAACCGCGTGCCCGATGGATGTGGGTTATCTTCCATGGTTCCTTGTGTACCCATAAACTCGGTAGTCTAGGTGCGGTTCATGATACGGTGGGCGAGTCCTCCACCGCGATGGAGTTCGACGCTGTATTGAATGTAACATGCTAGTAGTAGGAGGTACTCGGAGCGGTATCTCAACCATAGGGAAGTATTTATTTTTTATAAAATTATATACTATTCTAATCTTTGAATTTCACTTTTTGTTGATGTTGGCCTCGCTGCAAGCTTTCTAGAAAAAAAATATGCCCCGAAATGGACAAGGAAGCAAAAGTTATGCTCGTTTAAGGTTATAGGTCTCCTTTTCGTATGCTTACACCCACTGGTGTTCTGAACCGCATGCTCGAGGGATGTGGGTTATCCTTCAATGGTTCCTTGTGTACCCATAAACTCGGTAGTCTAGGTAGGTTCATGATACGGTGGGCGAGTCCTCCACCGCGATGGAGTTCGACGTTGTATTGAATGTAACATGCTGTCAGTAGCGAGGTACTCGGGGCGGTATCTCAACCATCAGGAAGTATTTATTTTTATAAAATTATATACTATTCTACTCTTTGCATTTCGCGTTTTTGTCGGTGTTGGCCTCGCTGCAGCTTTCTAGAAAAAAAAATTATGCCCCGGATCGGACAATGGATGCAAAAGTTATGCTCGTTTTTATGTTTAGGTCTCCTTTTTTGTGTGCTTACAGCCCATGGTGTGATGAACCCTGGTGCCCGAATGATGTGGGTTACCTTCCAATGGTTCCTGTGTACCCATAAATGCAGTAGTCTAGGTGCAGTTCCTGACATGGTGGGCGAGTCCTCCCCCGCGATGGAGTTCGACGCTGTATGAATATAATCATGCTAGCAGTAGGAGGTACTCGGTGCGGTATCTCAACCATAGGGAAGTATTATTTTTATAAAATTATATACTATTCCACTCTTTGAATTTCACTTTTTGTCGTGTGTGGCCTCACCGCAAGCTTTCTAGAAAAAAAAGTATGCCCCAAAGGGACAACAGGACGTATAAGCTATGCTTGTTTTAGGTTATAGGTCTCCTTTTCATGTGCTTACACCCACGGTGTGCTGAACCGCGTGCCCGAGGGAGTGGGTTATCTTCCATGGTTCCTTATGTACCCATAATCTCGGTAGTCTAGGTGCAGGTTCATGATACGGTGGGCGAGTTCTCCACCGCGATGGAGTTCGACGCTGTATTGAAATGTAACACGCTAGTAGTAGGAGGTACTCGGAGTGGTATCTCAACCATAGGGAAGTATTATTTTTATAAAATTATATACTATTATAATCTTTGAATTTCACTTTTTGTTGATGTTGGCCTTGCGCAAGCTTTCTAGAAAAAAAGTATGCCCCGAACGGACAAGGGACGCAAAAGTTATGCTCGTTTAAGGTTTAGGTCTCCTTTTTCGTATGCTTACACCCACGGTGTGCTGAACCGCGTGGTCGAGGGATGTGGGTTACCTTCAATGGTTCCTTGTGTACCCATAAACTCGGTAGTCTAGGCGTAGTTCATGATACAGTGGCGAGTCCTCCACCGCGATGGAGTTCGACGTTGTATTGAATGTAACATGCTGGCAGTAGGAGGTACTCGGACGGTATCTCAACCATAGAGAAGTATTTATTTTGTAATAATTATATACTATTCTACTCTTTGAATTTTGCTTTCTGTCGGTGTTGACCTTCGCTGCAAGCTTTCTAGAAAAAAAAGTATGCCATGATCGGACAACGGATGCAAAAGTTATGCTCAGTTTTAGGTTTAGCTCTCCTTTTTCGTGTGCTTACACCCACGGTGTGCTGAACCGCGTGGCCGAGGGATGTGAGTTACCTTCCATGGTTCCTTGTGTAGCCATAAACTTGGTAGTCTAGGCGCGGTTCATGATACGGTGTGCGAGTCCTCCACCGCGATGGAGTTCGACTGTTGTATTGAATGTAACATGCTAGTAGTAGGAGGTACTCGGGACGGTATCTCAACCATAGGAAGTATTTACTTTTTATAAAATTATATACCGTTCTACTCTTTGAATTTTGCTCTTTGTCGGTGTTGGCCTCGCTGCAAGCTCTCTAGAAAAAAAGTGTGCCCCGAACAAACAACAGATGCAAAATTTATGCACGTTTAGGTTTAGGTCTCCTTTTTCGTGTGCTTACACCCACGGATGTTCTGAACCGCGTGCCCGAGTGATGTGGGTTATCTTCCATGGTTCCTTGTGTACCCATAAACTCGGTAGTCTAGGTGCGGTTCATGATACGGTGGGCGAGTCCTCCACCGCGATGGAGTTCGACGCTGTATTGAATGTAACATGCTAGTAGTAGGAGGTACTCGGAGCGGTATCTCAACCATAGGGAAGTATTTATTTTTATAAAATTATATACTATTCTAATCTTTGAATTTCACTTTTTGTTGATGTTGGCCTCGCCTGCAAGCTTTCTAGAAAAAACATATGCCCCAAACGGACAAGGGAAGCAAAAGTTATGCTCGTTTAAGGTTATAGGTCTCCTTTTTCGTATGCTTACACCCATGGTGTGCTGAACCGCGTGGTCCGAGGGATGTGGGTTACCTTCAATGGTTCCTTGTGTACCCATAAACTCGGTAGTCTAGGCGTAGTTCATGATACAGTGGGCGAGTCCTCCACCGCGATGGAGTTCGACGTTGTATTGAATGTAACATGCTGGTAGTAGGAGGTACTCGGGATGGTATCTCAACCATAGAGAAGTATTTATTTTGTAAATAATTATATACTATTCTGCTCTTTTAATTTTGCTTTTGTCGGTGGTTGACCTTGCCGCAAGCTTTCTAGAAAAAAAAAGTATGTCATGATCGGACAACGGATGCAAAAGTTATGCTCATTTTGGTTTATCTCTCCTTTTTCGTGTGCTTACACCCACGGTGTGCTGAACCGCGTGGCCGAGGGATGTGAGTTACCTTCCATGGTTCCTTTTGTAGCCATAACTCGGTAGTCTAGGCGCTAGTTCCTGATATGGTGTGCGAGTCCTCCACCGCGATGGAGTTCGACGTTGTATGAATGTAACATGCTAGCAGTAGGAGGTACTCGGGACGGTATCTCAACCATAGGGAAGTATTTACTTTTTATAAATTATATACTATTCTACTCTTTGAATTTTGCTCTTGTCGGTGTTGGCCTCGCTGCAAGCCTTCTAGAAAAAAAAGTAGTGCACCGAACAAGGACAACAGATGCAAAATATGCCTGTTTTTAGGTTTAGGTCTCCTTTTTCGTGTGCTTACACCCACGATGTGCTGAACCGCGTGCCCGAGTGATGTGAGGTTATGCTTCCATGGTTCCCTGTGTAGCCCATAAACTCGGTAGTCTAGGTGCGGTTCATGATACGGTGGGCGAGTCCTCCACCGCGATGGAGTTCGACGCTGTATTGAATGTAACATGCTAGTAGTAGGAGGTACTCCGGGGAGTGGTATCTCAACCATAGGGAAGTATTTATTTTTTATAAAATTATATACTATTCTAATCTTTGAATTTCACTTTTTGTTGATGTTGGCCTCGCTGCAAGCTTTCTAGAAAAAAAATATGCCCCGAACGGACAAGGGAAGCAAAAGTTATGCGCGTTTAAGGTTATAGGTCTCCTTTTTCGTATGCTTACACCCATGGTGTGCTGAACCGCGTGGCGAGGGATGTGGGTTACCTTCAATGGTTCCTTGTGTACCATAAACTCGGTAGTCTAGGCGTAGTCATGATACAGTGGGCGAGTCCTCCACCGCGATGGAGTTCGACGTTTGTATTGAATGTAAACATGCTCGCAGTACGAGGTACTCGGGAGCGGTATCTCAACCATAGGGAAGTATTATTTTTTATAAAATTATATACTATTCTACTATTTAAATTTCGCTTTTGTCGGTGTTGGCCTCGCTGCAAGCTTTCTAGAAAAAAAAATTATGCCCCGATCGGACAATGGATGCAAAAGTTATGCTCGTTTTTTGTTTAGGCTTCCTTTTTTGTGTGCTTACAGCCATGGTGTGATGAACCGTGTGCCCTAATGATGTGGGTTACCTTCAATGGTTCCTTGTGTACCCATAAACTCGGTAGTCTAGGCGCAGTTCCTGACATGGTGGGCGAGTCCTCCCCGCGATGGAGTTCGACGCTGTATTGAATATGATGCTAGCAGTAGGAGGTACTCGGTGCGGTATCTCAACCATAGGAAGTATTTATTTTTTATAATTATATAATATTAACTCTTTGAATTTCACTTTTGTCGGTGTTGGCCTCCGCAAGCTTTCTAGAAAAAAAGTATGCCCCAAAGGACAACGGACAAAGTTATGCTTTTTTGGTTATAGGTCTCCTTTTTCATGTGCTTACACCCACGGTGTGCTGAACCGCGTGGGGATGTGGTTACTTCCATGGTTCCTGTGTACCCATAAACTCGGTAGTCTAGGGCGTTCATGATACGGTGGGCGAGTCCTCCACCGCGATGGAGTTCGATGTATTGAATGTAACATGCTAGTACGAGGTACTCGGAGGTATCTCAACCATAGGGAAGTATTTATTTTTATAAAATTATATACCATTCTACTCTTTGAATTTCGCTCTTTGTCGGTGTTGGCCTCGCTACAAGCTTTCTAGAAAAAAAGTCTGCCCCGAACAGACAACAGATGCAAAAGTTATGCTCGTTTTAGGTTTAGGTCTCCTTTCTCGTGTGCTTACACCCACGGTGTTCTGAACCGCATGCCCAAGGGATGTGGGTATCTCCATGGTTGCTTGTGTACCCATAAACTCGGTAGTATAGGTGCGGTTCATGATACGGTGGGCGAGTCCTCCACCGCGATGGAGTTCGATGTTGTATTGAATGTAACATGCTAGTAGTAGGAGGTACTCGGGGCGGTATCTCAACCATAGGAATAGTAATTTATTTTTTATAAAATTATATACTATTCTACTCTTTGCATTTCGCGTTTTGTCGGTGTTGGCCTCGCTGCAAGCTTTCTAGAAAAAAAAATTATGCCCCGATCGGACAATGGATGCAAAAGTTATGCTCGTTTTTTGTTTAGGTCTCCTTTTTTTGTGTGCTTACAGCCATGGTGTGATGAACCATGTGCCCGAATGATGTGGGTTTACCTTCCAAGGTTCCTTGTGTACCCATAGATGCAGTAGTCTAGGTGCAGTTCCTGACATGGTGGGCGAGTCCTCCCCCGCGATGGAGTTCGAAGCTGTATTGAATATACATGCTAGCAGTAGGAGGTACTCGGTGCGGTATCTCAACCATACGGAAGTATTTGTTTTTTATAAAATATATACTATTCCACCCTTTGAATTTCACTTTTTATCGGTGTTGGCCTCACCGCAAGCTTTCTAGAAAAAAAGTATGCCCCAAAGGGACAACGGACGTAAAAGTTACGCTTGTTTTCGGTTATAGGTCTCCTTTTTTCATGTGCTTACACCCACGGTGTGCTGAACCGCGTGCCCGAGGGATGTGGGTTATCTTCCATGGTTCCTTATGTACCCATACTCTCGGTAGTCTAGGCACGGTTCATGATCCGGTGGGCGAGTCGTCCACTGGGATGGAGTTCGATGCTGTATTGAATCTAACATGCTAGTAGTAGGAGGTACTCAGAGCGGTATCTCAACCATAGGGAAGTATTATTTTTTATAAATTATATACTATTCTAATCTTTGAATTTCACTTTTGTTGATGTTGGCCTCGCTGCAAGCTTTCTAGGAAAAAAGTATGCCCCGAACGGACAAGGGACGCAAAAGTTACGCTCGTTTAAGGTTATAGGTCTCCCTTTTTCGTATGCTTACACCCATGGTGTGCTGAACCGCGTGGTCGAGGGATGTGGGTTACCTTCAATGGTTCCTTGTGTACCCATAAACTCGGTAGTCTAGGCGTAGTTCATGATACAGTGGGCGAGTCCTCCACCGCGATGGAGTTCGACGTTGTATTGAATGTAACATGCTGGTAGTAGGAGGTACTCGGGATGGTATCTCAACCATAGAGAAGTATTTATTTTGTAAATAATATATACTATTCTGCTCTTTTAATTTTGCTTTCTGTCGGTTGTTGACCTTGCCGCAAGCTTTCTAGAAAAAAAAGTATGCCCATGATCGGACAACGGATGCAAAAGTTATGCTCATTTTTGGTTTATCTCTCCTTTTTCGTGTGCTTACACCCACGGTGTGCTGAACCGCGTGGCCGAGGGATGTGAGTTACCTTCCATGGTTCCTTTTGTAGCCATAAACTCGGTAGTCTAGGCGCAGTTCATGATATGGTGTGCGAGTCCTCCACCGCGATGGAGTTCGATGTTGTATTGAATGTAACATGCTAGTAGTAGGAGGTACTCGGGACGGTATCTCAACCATAGGGAAGTATTTACTTTTTATAAAATTATATACCGTTCTACTCTTTGAATTTTGCTCTTTGTCGGTGTTGGCCTCGCTGCAAGCTCTCTAGAAAAAAGTGTGCCCCGAACCAAACAACAGATGCAAAAATTATGCACGTTTTAGGTTTAGGTCTCCTTTTTCGTGTGCTTACACCCACGATGTTCTGAACCGCGTGCCCGAGTGCTGTGGGTTATGTTCCATGGTTCCTTGTGTACCCATAAACTCGGTAGTCTAGGTGCGGTTCATGATACGGTGGGCTGAGTCCTCCACCGCGATGGAGTTCGACGCTGTATTGAATGTAACATGCTAGTAGTAGGAGGTACTCGGAGCGGTATCTCAACCATAGGGAAGTATTTTATTTTTTATAAAATTATATACTATTCTAATCTTTGAATTTCACTTTTTGTTGATGTTGGCCTCGCTGCAAGCTTTCTAGAAAAAAAATATGCCCCAAATGGACAAGGGAAGCAAAAGTTATGCTCGTTTAAGGTTATAGGTCTCCTTTTTCGTATATGCTTACACCCATGGTGTGCTGAACGCGTGGTCGAGGGATGTGGGTTACCTTCAATGGTTCCTTGTGTACCCATAAACTCGGTAGTCTAGGCGTTAGTTCATGATACAGTGGGCGAGTCCTCCACCGCGATGGAGTTCGACGTTGTATTGAATGTAACATGCTGGCAGTACGAGGTACTCGGGGCGGGTATCTCAACCATAGGGAAGTATTTATTTTTATAAAATTATTATACTATTCTACTATTTGAATTTCGCTTTTTGTCGGTGTTGGCCTCGCTGCAAGCTTTCTAGAAAAAAAATTATGCCCCGATCGGACAATGGATGCAAAAGTTATGCTCGTTTTTTGTTTAGGTCTCCTTTTTTGTGTGCTTACAGCCATGGTGTGCTGAACTGTGTGCCCGAATGATGTGGGTTACCTCCATGGTTCCTTGTGTACCCATAAATGCAGTAGTCTAGGCGCAGTTCCTGAAATGGTGGGCGAGTCCTCCCCCGCGATGGAGTTCGATGCTGTATTGAATATATTCATGCTAGCAGTAGGAGGTACTCGGTGCGGTATCTCACCCATAGGGAAGTATTTATTTTTTATAAAATTATTATAGTATTCAACTCTTTGAATTTCACTTTTTGTCGGTGTTGGCCTCACCGCAAGCTTTCTAGAAAAAAAAGTATGCCCCAAAGGGACAACAGACGTATAAGCTATGCTTGTTTTTAGTTATAGGTCTCCTTTTTCATGTGCTTACACCCACGGTGTGCTGAACGCGTGCCCGAGGGATGTGGGTTATCTTCCATGGTTCCCTGTGTACCCATAAACTCGGTAGTCTAGGTGCAGTTCATGATACGGTGGCGTCGAGTTCTCCACCGCGATGGATGTTCGACACTGTATTGAATGTAACACGCTAGTAGTAGGAGGTACTCGGAGTGGTATCTCAACCATAGGGAAGTATTTATTTTTTATAAATTATATACTATTATAATCTTTGAATTTCACTTTTTGTTGATGTTGGCCTTGCGCAAGCTTTCTAGAAAAAAGTATGCCCCGAACGGACAAGGGACGCAAAAGTTATGCTCGTTTAAGGTTATAGGTCTCCTTTTTCGTATGCTTACACCCACGGTGTGCTGAACCGCGTGGGTCGAGGGATATGGGTTACCTTCAATGGTTTCTTGTGTACCCATAAACTCGGTAGTCTAGGCGTATTAGTTCATGATACAGTGGGCGAGTCCTCCACGCGATGGAGTTCGACGTTGTATTGAATGTAACATGCTGGCAGTACGAGGTACTCGGAACGGTATCTCAACCATAGAGAAGTATTTATTTTGTAAATAATTATATACTATTCTACTCTTTGGATTTTGCTTTCTGTCGGTATTGACCTTCTCTCAAGCATTCGAGAAAAAAAAAGTATGCCATGATCGGACAACGGATGCAAAAGTTATGCTCGTTTTTGGTTAGCTCTCTTTTTTGTGTGCTTACACCCACGGTGTGCTGAACCGCGTGGCCGAGGGATGTGAGTTAGCTTCCATGGTTCCATGTGTAGCCATAAACTTGGCAGTCTAGGCGCGGTTCAGGATACGGTGTGCGAGTCCTCCACCGCGATGGAGTTCGAAGTTGTATTGAATGTAACATTGCTAGCAGTAGGAGGTACTTGGGTGGTATCTCAACCATACTGGAAGTATTTACTTTATAAAATTATATACCATTCTACTCTGTGTCGGTGTTGGCCTCGCTGCAAGCTTTCTAGAAAAAAAAAGTGTGCCCCGAACAGACAACAGATGCAAAAGTTATGCACGTTTTAGGTTTAGGTCTCCTTTTTCGTGTGCTTACACCACGGTGTTCTGAACCACGTTGGCCCGAGGGATGTGGGTTATCTTCCATGGTTCCTTGTGTACCCATAAACTCGGTAGTCTAGGTGCGGTTCATGATACGGTGGGCGAGTCCTCCACCGCGATGGAGTTCGACGTTGTATTGATGTAACATGCTATTAGTAGGAGATACTCGGGGCGGTATCTTAACCATAGGGAAGTATTTATTTTTTATAAAATTATATACTATTCTAATCTTTGAATTTCACTTTTTGTTGATGTTGGCCTCGCCGCAAGCTTTCTAGAAAAAACATATGCCCCGAACGGACAAGGGAAGCACAAGTTATGCTCGTTTAAGGTTATAGGTCTCCTTTTTCGTATGCTTACAACCATGGTGTGCTGAACCCGCGTGGTCGAGGGATGTGGGTTACCTTCAATGGTTCCTTGTGTACCCATAAACTCGGTAGTCTAGGCGTAGTTCATGATACAGTGGGCGAGTCCTCCACCGCGATGGAGTTCGACGTTGTATTGAATGTAACATGCTGGCAGTACGAGGTACTCGGGGCGGTATCTCAACCATAGGGAAGTATTTATTTTTTATAAATTATATACTATTCTACTATTGAATTTCGCTTTTTGTCGGTGTTGGCCTCGCTGCAAGCTTTCTAGAAAAAAAAATTATGCCCCGATCGGACAATGGATGCAAAAGTTATGCTCGTTTTTTGTTTAGGACTCCTTTTTTTGTGTGCTTACAGCCATGGTGTGATGAACCGTGTGCTCCGAATGATGTGGGTTACCTCAATGGTTCCTTGTGTACCCATAAATGCAGTGTCTAGGCGCAGTTCCTGACATGGTGGCGAGTCCTCCCCCGCGATGGAGTTCGACGCTGTATTGAATATATCATGCTAGCAGTAGGAGGTACTCGGTGCGGTATCTCAACCATAGGGAAGTATTTATTTTTTATAAATTATATAATATTCAACTCTTTGAATTTCACTTTTTGTCGGTGTTGGCCTCACCGCAAGCTTTCTAGAAAAAAAGTATGCCCCAAAGGGACAACGGACGTATAAGCTATGCTTGTTTTAGTATAGGTCTCCTTTTTCATGTGCTTACACCCACGGTGTGCTGAACCGCGTGCCCGAGGGATGTGAGTTATCTTCCATGGTTCCCTGTGTACCCATAAACTCGGTAGTCTAGGTGCAGTTCATGATACGGTGGGCGAGTTTCTCCACCGCGATGGAGTTCGACACTGTATTGAATGTAACATGCTAGTAGTAGGAGGTACTCGGAGTGGTATCTCAACCATAGGGAAGTATTTATTTTTTATAAAATTATATACTATTCTAATCTTTGAATTTCACTTTTTGTGATGTTGGCCTCGCGCAAGCTTTCTAGAAAAAAGTATGCCCCGAACGGACAAGGGACGCAAAAGTTAAGCTCGTTTAAGGTTATAGGTCTCCTTTTTCGTATGCTTACACCCACGGTGTGCTGAAACGCGTGGTCGAGGGATATGGGTTACCTTCAATGGTTCCTTGTGTACCCATAAACTCGGTAGTCTAGGCGTAGTTCATGATACAGTGGGCGAGTCCTCCACCGCGATGGAGTTCGACGTTATATTGAATGTAACATGCTGGCAGTACGAGGTACTCGGAACGGTATCTCAACCATAGAGAAGTATTTATTTTGTAAATAATTATATACTATTCTACTCTTTGGATTTTGCTTTCTGTCGGTATTGACCTTCTCTCAAGCATTCGAGAAAAAAAGTATGCCATGATCGGACAACGGATGCAAAAGTTATGCTCGTTTTTGGTTTAGCTCTCCTTTTTCGTGTGCTTACACCCACGGTGTGCTGAACCGCGTGGCCGAGGGATGTGAGTTAGCTTCCATGGTTCCATGTGTAGCCATAAACTTGGCAGTCTAGGCGCGGTTCAGGATACGGTGAGCGAGTCCTCCACCGCGATGGAGTTCGACGTTGTATTGAATGTAACATGCTAGCAGTAGGAGGTACTCGGGGCGGTATCTCAACCATACGGAAGTATTACTTTTTATAAAATTATATACCATTCTACTCTGTGTCGGTGTTGGCCTCGCTGCAAGCTTTCTAGAAAAAAAGTGTGCCCTGAACAGAAAACAGATGCAAAAGTATGCACGTTTTAGGTTTAGGTCTCCTTTTCGTGTGCTTACACCCACGGTGTTCTGAACCACGTGCCGAGGGATGTGGGTTATCTTCCATGGTTCCTTGTGTACCCATAAACTCGGTAGTCTAGGTGCGGTTCATGATACGGTGGGTGAGTCCTCCACCGTGATGGAGTTCGACGCTGTATTGAATGTAACATGCTAGTAGTAGGAGGTACTCGGGGCGGTATTTCAACCATTGGGAAGTATTTATTTTTTATAAAATTACATACTATTCTAATCTTTGAATTTCACTTTTTATCGGTGTTGGCCTCGCCGCAAGATTTCTAGAAAAAAGTATGCCCCGAACGGATGAGGGACGCAAAAGTTACGCTCGTTTTAGGTTATAGGTCTCCTTTTTGTATGCTTACACCCACGGTGTGCTGAACTGCGTGGCCGAGGGATGTGGGTTACCTTCAATGGCCTTGTGTACCCGTAAACTCGGTAGTCTAGGCGTAGTTCATGATATAGTGGGCGAGTCCTCCACCGCGATGGAGTTCGACGTTGTATTGAATGTAACATGCTGGCAAGTAGGAGGTACTCGGGATGGTATCTCAACCATAGAGAACTCTTTATTTTGTAAATAATTATATATTATTCTACTCTTTGAATTTTGCTTTCTGTCGGTGTTGGACCATGCCACAAGCTTTCTAGAAAAAAAAGTATGCCTATGATCGAAACAACGGATGCAAAAGTTATGCTCGTTTTTGGTTTAGGTCTCCTTTTTCGTGTGCTTACACCCACGGTGTGCTGAACCGTGTGGTAGAGGGATGTGAGTTACCTTCTATGGTTCCTTGTGTAGCCATAAACTCGGTAGTCTAGGCGCGGTTCATGATACGGTGTGCGAGCCTGAGGCGCCCCTCCCCGCAGGATCGAGGGTCCCGACGGTTGCTGATAGCGCAGACACTTGATAATACAACATTGGTCCAAATTTAAGTAGAATATTACAATAATTCGATGGTTCAGAGTGCAGCGGAATTAATACAAGTTCATAAAGTTTTGAAAACAGCGGAAGCAATTAACGTAAGGGACTACGAGCTCGACGATACAGCGTAGTGATGATCCCTGCCCGGAGAATCATCACCCTAGCAGCACACAAATCACTGCGGCGGCGAGTCGGACTCCCAGTGGGCAGTCCAACCCTCGGGGACTTGCACGTCCAAGGCATCACATTCTCAGGCAAAACAATCTCTTCATGACCTGTAAACAATGATGGCACAAATCCTGAGTACTAATTACTCAGCAAGACTTACCCGTCGAGTCACCTAGACATGCAAGGGCTCTAATAGGGTAGCTTGTTGAAAGGACTCGCACTAAGCAACCTATAGTTCTAACGAGTTTTATTGAGCCATGTTAATTGGGTGAAACAGAATGTAACTTTAGTGGAGCTATATAGGATAATAAAGCCAATACAGGGTAACAGCAGTACAGGAGCATCAGTAGAAGTAATCAACAGAAGGGGCAATAATCAACTTTCATGATGCAACTACGTGAGACTCAGTGACCATGTGGTACTCTTTACTGCGAGCGACAGCCATTGCAATCAATTTTACACCAGCTGGGAAAACCCGAAATACACGACACATACGCACCAATTAAGGTCGTATATGGCAACCTTTCACAAGGACGAAAAACAACTTGGTCGGGTCCAGTCTCAGCGAGTGAGCATGCGTTCTGCCAACAGTACTTCATGGTATAAACCGCCCACTCCAGCAGCAGAAGGATCAATGACCACTGTACTGGGTACCGTCCGTATTGCCGCGTCAATGCTACATCGTTTACTAGTACCCATGGACTAGCATATATTCGGTACTGTTCAATACTTGACCAAGGGGCCGACCACGGACGGGTCGTAGGTTCGACAAGCCAGGGCTACCGCAGTCAACAACCATGTATTGCTGCAAACCTACACATGCATCTTCCCTGCCCGATCATAACAGTAAATAAACTTCTTTTAGGTTCCCGTTCTAGTGGTCAAGTTCACTTCTTAGTGATAATGTCTACCGAGACTATTAGTCACTAAGCGTAGCGACACAGTACCGTTTCTATCACAGTTCTAATGATAAGCAAGGGTCATTTGGGGGTCATGCAAGGTGGATTTCCAATCAACTCCTATGACCTCATCAGACAATCATAGACGTAGCAGTGACATAAACTAGTAAATTTTTATAAATGGGCAAATGCAAACCGGGGGTTGCCTGGATCGATGTTGGTGTTAGAAACTACAACGTCTTGCTCTTGGGGTTCAAGGTCCTTCTGAAGATCTTCTTGTTCCTGCTCCAGGTTGTTGTTGCCTATATGATAGAATTGAACTGTCGGTATTACCAACATACGTAGGATGCAATGATATGATGCATAATGTCTTTAATATTGATTAACATTATTATTATATTCTCCGAAGCCATATGCTTCAAAGAAACCATTTAGAGTTTCATCATTTTATGTGTGTTAATCAATTATTTAGGGTTGTTATAGTCCTAAAATTAATTGAGCGATTACATAGTAACCAATTGATTCTGATGTTGTATGATTTAGCATGAACAGGGACATAAATGAATTTATTTTTACCAATTTA